>JAJAGP010005982.1:0-26623 GCA_025084515.1 Ancistrus triradiatus | reverse complement strand
GGCAGAAGTGGGACAGAATCAGATCAACAGAGAGCGATAAGAAATACATGGAAAATTAGAGGCAGAGAGAGGGTTATCTTACATCACCAGGACACTTTGAGAAATATGAAAAATGACAAAGCTCAGAACTTTGATATAGTAATTTCTAGTTCTAAAACTTTATGTCCAGTACTAACAAATTCATACACCACAGTATTCGCATCTTAAAAATATAAACGAAATACAAAAAGTTTTAATTCAAAAAACGTGCCACAAGTTCCGACCTGATCTAGTCATATGTAGGATGAGCTGAAGTATCCTCTAGGCTCTGATTAAAACTACCTGGCTGAGCTAACCCATAAATGAAGTTCTTCCAATATGTGCTTTTGTAAAACAAAACCAGACAGTAAAATGGTCAGTGTCTACTTCCATTGCTACTTTGTGCAAGCAGGAGAACGTTTTCAGTTTATCTCATCCAGCTAGTCTCAGCACGTCCTCTATATTTTTGAGCTGTGAAAATGTCATTATGAATAGTGCCTGACACCTACCATAAATAGAAAATCAATTAACATACACACACTTGTGTTCTAAATTGTTGTGACAGCCACAGCAGAGGGACGTAGGTAGGAACATTATTCTGAGTTGTCATTTCTTGGCCATGGTTGAACATCCTTTGCTGGTTCATTACAGCAATAACCTAGTAACCTCAAACACACTGGATTCCCATTAGAAGTGGTGTCTTACATACAGGAAGGGTAACTGGAGGCTTTGAGGTTAAAAGGTTCAGCTATTTCCCCCTTTGTAGTAGGTAAAGTCTTGTGAACTGCTGCTGACCTACAGTAAAGTATACACCAGCAAAAATCCCCAGACGAGTTCATCACATCGAAAAACACACACAGTTTTCTCTGCAAACACGGCAGGAGGACTGGGGCGAAGTGGAACAAAAATATAACACTTCCCTCGATCTGTACCATTCTTCTAAGTAAAAAACCTCCAAGAAGCCATTTCCTGTCTACTAAGCATGGGGAAAAAACTTTTACATCTTCATTTGCCGAGATCCTTTTCTTATTACAAAATGATTTCTGTCTCCAAACATGCAGTGGATTATGTGTCGAATATGAGTTAGGGGTCATTCCCCTTGTGAAGAAGGAAAAACACAGACAGAATGAAAGGAAAATAGGCCGGGTTGCACCCTACCAGGCTGCTTTGTCCTTTTGCTTATAGTAATTAAGCAATGCACCTAAAATATCTCGTTTTCTCTCACACATTTTTCTCTCACATGAAAAATGAACAGAAGGAGAAGATGGGTGGTGTAAAATAGAATGCTGAATTGAAAATGGAAAGAGATTGCAAAGGGAGAAAAGATGCTGGGAGTGTGGAATCAAAACACGAAGCAGTCTGTTTTTCTTGCAGAGCCTGCTTTTGGAGAGATTTGAATGTAATTGATTCCTTTTTAAACAAATACATTGATGGAATGTCAGTAATGAAAGCAGTCATGAAGGGGTCAGGTGGACACTGGGAGGGGAAAATTGGGACTGAGGAAGACATGTGGGGGACGGCCCAGATGTCCACCTGTTGTCTCAGGACAAGATTTGGATGCTATAATACATTTTAGTGTCTTAACTGCTGTCTCATATTTTAATTGACGTGTCTGTCTGTCCACTGTCAGCATTGTAAAAATCATTACAATGGTTAATATATATATATAACTTTTAAACAGACATGTCTCAACACATATGCCACAATTATTGGCATATGTAACTCATTTGAACCTCGTTTGCGTTTAGTATTAACAATGTCTGAAACTGTTTCATTCATTTACATTTACAGCATTTAGCAGACACCCTTATCCAGAGCGACTTACAGTTGGTACAGTCTTACAATCCAAGCAATTATGGGTTAAGGGTCTTGCTCAAGGACCCAACAGTGGCAGCTTGGCAGAGGTGGGATTTGAACCCTGGACCTTCTGGTCCATAGTCCAGTTCCTTACCCATTAGGCTACCACAGACCCATTCTTTTTAAAAGCATGTAGCTATTTACTTAATATTAGGGGGGGTCAGGAACTAGTGTATTCTACTCTTCCTCATGGTTATGAATATCTGAGGAAAATTGATAGTTAAATATAAAGTCTTTAACATTACATTTACAGTATTTAGCAGACGCCCTTATCCAGAGCGACTTACAATTGGTACAGTCTTACAATCCAAGCAATTGTGGGTTAAGGGTCTTGCTCAAGGATCCAACAGTGGCAGCTTGGCAGAGGTGGGATTTGAACCCTGGACCTTCTGGTCCAGAGTCCAGTACCTTAACCCCTAGGCAACCCCATCCCTATCCCATCCCTTTAACCCACTTAAAAGTTCCTCCATTTTCATGTAGGAATGTGTGGTTTTGTCTATTCATTTGTATGCTAAAAATCAAATATAACATTAAAAAATAATTGCTTATTACGTGTGAGATAAGCCCATAAAATATGTCATATGTCTTGACAACAACCTTAGCACCAAAGTTAAAACATAACTGAGCAGGAAAAAGCAAGCGCTGTTTTTATTTTGATATACCGCTAAAGCACAGGGCACAGCTAATAATTCACAGAGCTCTAATTTGCTTGACCAACTACCTTTAAAATAAATGCACCTGTACACACTTACAGTGTTGCCATATCCCCTGCATGTTATGCACTCATGGGTCTACTTTTGTGTCCCACCCTATTCAGGCCCCTTTCAGTAACCTGAGGCCAGTGTAAAATAATACGACATACATTATTCATGCTAACATCATAGTAAGGTAGAAAACAGCATGGCAGACAGGCCGTCATAAAAATGATGACCAAAGACAGAGTGGCTTTGTAAATTATTGAAGTAGCCATAAGCTACGTTTTGTACTGTAGTGGTAAAGGCAACCATGCAACCATTTTCACATAACACAGTGATGTGAAAGGTGAAAGAGCTCACATGAACTTTCACTGAGCACATGCTTTATCTTTAGAAACAACTGAATGCTTACATAGTGTCTGTCTATGATTGAAAATTCGGTTTGAGTTTGACACTGCAGCTCAATGCAATTATGAACAGTTACAAAGCTTTATAAATGTCTGGTTTGGTCATTATTAGAGCATGCTGTCAATCTAATGGCGTCCTTCCATAAAAGCCCAGATGAGCGATTAAATCTGTAACTTTTTTTTTACTTGAACCTTTCTTTTCTTCATCCATAACATTTGCATGTGAATAGCTAATTCCATTATATTAATCAAATGCAAACCAGACTGCTGCACAAACAGGATTTGTAACAACACTGCCAATGTTTGCATGACATGCAACTTTTTTCTCAACCCTCAATTTGGCAATGGCTAGTTCCTCTGTGTAATTTATGGCTGTTTGGTTCCTCCTGCGAATCTACTGGTACCAACGGGTTTACCTTAAAATAAATGCAGTCGCAACAAGGGACAAGTGTCTGGAGACCCTTTTCATGTACTTTTCATGGTGAACATGCTGCAATAAAAGGACAGGAGAAAAGAAAGAAATGACTGCCTTTTATTTCATTTAGCAGATGGTCACTGAGATAACTGAATAAATAAACACAAACACAAAAGTTTTCAGCCAGCAGGCCCAGTATGAATGTGGCCCACAGAAGGGGGTTCCAACAGTCAGAGCATGAAATCAGATTGGGGGTTGTGAGGGAAAGAGGAGCGAAAGAGAGACAGAATGTGAGAGAGCGAAATTCTTGTCTCATTGTTTTCAGGGTCTGGCTTTAAAGCCTTTTCGAACGAGAGAGAGAGAGAGAGAGAGAGAGAGAGAGAGAGAGAGATGGAAAGAAGGGAAGGGAGTGCCATGAAAGGGGAGAAGTTCTCTGTATCAACCTGAACTTTGGTAACATGTAGCTGCTGAAGATGAATTACAGGTATCCATTTAGCCCCCACAGCTGGCAAGGGTGGGAGGAAGAACAAAAGAATACATAATCAGCAGCAAAGAGAGGGCATCCTTTGACCTTAGGCCACTCTACGTACTGAACATCCTAATAATTCCTGCCTGGATCAGACTTCTCTGCTAGATCACTTTATAGGTCTGGAAACAGGATCTGAGTCATAATGGCAAACAGACAAACACACACACACACACACAAACACATACATACTGGAGGGGAGCATGTAAGTAAGCAGACGACAGTGTTATCTAAACAGAGATCTTTACAGTGGGGCTTTAATCAACCTGATTGTTTGTGCATTTTCCATGCTAAAAGCTTAATTGAAAGACCAAAAAACATCCAAATCACAAACAAGTTTTAATAGCAACAAAGAAAATCACACGCATAAACACATGAAGAGTTTATGCACTTCTGAACTACAGTGCTATGTAGAATGTAGTCAGTGGATTTTCGACCCTCATTTCAAATGAGTGATTGTCTGAAACCAACTTTGAGAGATTTCCTACACAAGGGGAAGAAAAAGTGGATTATGAAATTTTATAGCTCATTACTTACACAAAGGAGGATTCAGCTCTAGTGGGAAAGAGGATTATTGGTTGAATAAAGCCAGTGATATATAGTGGAGGCCATTATCTTGCCTGGTTATCTGGATGGTGTGTTAAGTAAATAACCATCACTGGAGTAACCCCCATGGAATAAAAAAATCTAATTAGCATAACACTCCACCCATCCCACCACACACACAAACACAATACTCTCAGCAATTCCAACCAGTCTGTGGTATGAGCAGCGTAGCAGTTGTGTAGGAGTATGGTGGTTTATATTTGTAACTGTTTAACAATTCCCCACGTTTGAAATTCATGTCACTATAATGATCTCACTCCAGTGGCAGATCTTACATCTTTCAGGAACTAAATGCTTGAAAGAGATATATTTCCTTGTTTAGCATTTTTAATAGAATACTATCTGCAGTGTTTACACCTGTTATTAGATGTTAAGGTACATCAGGTAGTACCCATTCCACCGAACAAGCAGGCTGAGATCCCTGGTTTGAACCTGACCATGGTCTATGTCCGCTCTCCATTCCTCAAAGGTTCCAAAGACGTGTTAGGTGTCTGTAATTAGCCCCAGGGTGAGTGTGTTTGACCAGGATTGTTATAGACCTGCTCCTGACACCAGCAGTCATTAATAAATACCCATGCCTAACTTAGTCCTGACCACCTAAATGAGAAAGAATTCATTTCACAAGCGCTGTTAGCATCAATGCACCCTACTGCACACCTTTACAAAAGCGGCAAAAATACTAAACAGTCCAAACATGACTTTTTGGTGTTTCTCCAGTGTTTCAATCTGTTAGGAGTGACCAAAAACATAATCGCTAACATTTTAACCTGGAACTACGTCTAGATACACACTACGAAACGTAGAAAGGACGAAGGAGCGAGGGAGGAAACGATAGGTGAAGTTTCCTGTACTGGGTCTCAATCTACGAGAAGGCACAGATAGAGAATTGATTCGGCAGCAGCCATGTTTACCTAAGAGTGCAGAAATTTCCCTCCTCCCGCGCCGTGCCCTTATCTCTATTATTCCAGTTTGGTTTTAACAAACAGCAGACTCGTAATAAGCGCCAGGGCCTCAGCTTGCTTTTACGAATGCAAATAAATGGTCATAAACCATTTAATTTCAGACTTTTTTTAACTGTCTGTAATAAATATTTTCAGATAATAACTGAAGGTGAAGTTGGCTTTATGGCCACCGTAAATTAGCTGCCGGTTTTTATCAGCATATTCGCAAGCTGTTTAACTAGCACACAGATGTCATAATAATGTCCTGAAGAATAACCTTGTTGTTCAAGCGATTGCTCTGCACTTCTATTGCCCAGGGAGCTGTTTCTTCACCCCCACAAAACTCGTGAATCTTTAACCGTTTAGTGAGAGGCGAGCACAGAAAGATGAATTTCCCCAGGCGTGACTGTCACGCCAGCCATTATTCTTCCGGTTGACTCCTATTCTCTCCCAGGCCCTCAGTTCGGAGTTTTTTTTCCATCGTAATTCACCCACATTAGCTGCAACAATCTGCCACCCCTCCCTTACAGCCTAAATAAAAAGAGAACAAACACACACCAAGCAGGGCTGGGTTCCAAACGACTCCCTATTGGAAATATAGTGCACCACATAGGGTTAAGAACATACAAGCCATTCAGGATTCTGCTCTATTCTCAACTCACAAAGACTTCAGCCAAGATTTCACTTATTTATGATTACTTAATTCCTTTTCATACGCGCATTTTTCAAAGGCATGCAAAAGCAACCAGGGCTCATAAGTGCACACACTCCCCAGGCAAAACGCTGTGTAAACTGACATGGCAATTTACTGATGCAGGACCGGAACTGAAGACCAGATTGAATCTGGCTCATGTGTCATCACAAGCCAATATTTTGCTGGGTAATAAATGTTACCAACTACTGAAGAAAGTGATCTAAAGTTATCAGTGAAAAGAGATCCCCAGTTCCAGGGACACAGGGACACTGTCTGTGTGAAGTTTGCATGTTCTCCTTGTGTCTGTGTTATATTAGTTGGTCGGTTGTCTAAAGTGATGGATTTGCACCATGTCTACGGTTGGTTTCTGCCTTACATCCTGTGCCACCTGGTATGCCCCAGTTCCCTGCAGCACTGAAGTGGATTAAAGAGACAGGAAAATGAATTAATGACTGAATAAAGATGGGGTATGTGTTTCTGACATATTTGATTGAAAAAACATTACTGGGCTAGATACGTTGATGAAGGACTTGATTATTCCTGGGCGTTATGTCCATAACATCTAGGTCATGTATCTGTAATGTTATGTATATAATGTAGGAGCACAGTAGCCTGCTCAAAATGACACTTTTGATTCAGCGTTTTAAATTGAATCATCTGGTAATGAGTGGCTACAACACAAGAGCAAAGAGGTGTCTGAGAATAGGAAAGTGGTAGAGGGAAGGGGAGAAAACCACCACAAATACCTGTCAAAAATCACAACTGCCAACAGCATACAGGTTATATAAATGAGTGTCTAAACTCGAAGGGGTGAAAGGGATCAGAACAGGCAAATCTCAACCAGAATCACAAATAAGAAACACAATAGAACACAAGCAAATACAATCCAAAGTAAACGAAGCAAGGATTCAAATGAAAATGTCTCAAAGCAGGCCAGCATCCAAAACGTCTGTTAAAACAAACATGAAGCAAGTGTATAAAGCTAAGCACCAAGCTAACCACAGCTCCAAAAACATAAGGTCACAGGAATTCTGATGTCAGCGACCTCCAGTACTGCTGGAAAGTTTCTTCTGACATCAAACTACTTCAGTGACTTCTAAGTACAGTGGACAGTGTGAAATCCTGTAATGTGAAAGCACCTTACATGTGAAAGTACAGAAAATGCTGCTTATTTAAAAGAAATAGGCAAATAAAGTGTGTAAAAGATCAATTTAGCCAAATCTATATTATGTGCAATGATCATACATTACGTGTACAGGGTACTGGATGACACAATGCCAGCAAATATAACCCAGTAATTTCCACATTTTGACTGTGAAAGGAGCTTAAAATACCTTCCTCCTTTCATCCATGTATAAGAGGCAGCAGCAACACAAAAATGACAAATGAATCCCAGGTCTCGGTACAAGTGAGCTTGCTGGATATGTCACAAATACCTCTCAGGTTATGACACTTTACACTACTAGTAGTGCTCTTATTCTGCTTTGGCCCAGGGGTGGCCACTGCAAAAAATAGCCATATATGACAGCGACAAAAAAGTGATCGTATTTATGACCTGCCTCAGCATTTCCTGTAGTTCTTTTCTGCTCATCCCATTTTCAAAATATGTAGCTCTAAGATCAGCCCTCGTTTTCAACAGTGCAAGGAATTAATGACAACTTTAAGGAATGTTTTCATCTTCATTTATTCTAGACCACTTTTATAGTGGTGTGATTTATTTTCAGTGAGGTAGACAACCGGCCCATATGAGTAAATCAGGACAAATCTCTGCAGAACTGTCTCGGTAGATTATTAAGCCTTACAGGAAATCAAGGGCGACAGAAACCACCCACAAGGACCCTACAGTAGTCGAACTTTAAGATCCTGATTTACTAACTGTATGTGCATTGTGTGTGTGTGTTCGTACACACTCGTGTGTGTGTGTAAAATGTGCAAATCAACACATTGCATTGTTCAAAGGGCCAAATAGTGTTTCTGTTCCGCAGATTTCAAATGGAATGGACCTTTTTAAACTATTTGAGATATTTGGCTTATCTAGTAATCTAATGTTGTCCTTCAAATGTGTGAATCTAGTGTAGCAGATTTTTTTCCACTTGAATGCATATTATATAAAACACCTGCCAGTTTATTCCTGCCAGCACTCATTTGCCATGTCTACAAAAACTTGGCATACTCTCTATATAATTATATTCAACATATGATTTATATAAACTATTGTCTATATTCTATAGTTTAAAAATCTCTGTTTTATGATAGTATTCATAATATTGTATTCTCATTCATATATTATAAATGTATTAATTAGCTAACTTGGTTGAATTCTTACATTTACATTACATTTACAGCATTTAGCAGACGCCCTTATCCAGAGCGACATACAACTGATACAGTCTTACAATCCAAGCAATTGTGGGTTAAGGGTCTTGCTCAAGGACCCAACAGTGGCAGCTTGGCACAGGTGGGATTTGAACCCTGGACCTTGTGGTCCATAGTCCAGTACCTTACCCACTAGGCTACCATAGTCCCATAAATCATAAATCATATAGGCCACCCAAGGATCACTTTTTGATTGTTGGTCCTCCCAAGGTTTCTTCCTTAAAACATTTAGGGAGTTTTTCCTTGCCACTGTCGCTCCAGGCTCGATTAGGGTTGTAAAGCTGCTTAGAGACAATTCTTCACTGTAAAAAGCACTATATGAATAAAGTTGTTGAAATATTATTTAATAATTGAATCATCCACCTTTTATGAATTTGATTTGTCTCCATTTATTTGTCTGAATTCCAGCCATTTATTTATTATTGTTAGACTTTCTTGTAGGATTTTGTAATATTGTTATATTTTGCCTCTCTCTGCCGGACAGCTCATTTTCATTTCGATCTGAACAAGTGGATATCGAGAACAAACAGCACACACAAGAGCCTCAGTTGTTGTTGATTTGTTATATGTTATTGGTCCATGATTTGACGTGGCAGCTACATATCTATTAATGTCTGACATGTGCAACACATGACTGATTAATGGTTATTGAGGCAAATCATTATTTAACATAACAATAATAGGAGAATTCATACTTGACTAAATCTGTGACGTGTTTGTTGTGAAGGCTAAAAGGTTCACACACAGTCACAGAATCCCCCCCACCCCACCCCACCGAAGCAGGTTCTGTGTAGGAGAGTACAGGCGAAGTGAGGAGTGATGGCAAGGTCAACATTTTTGAAGCCTTATTTGATTAATGCTTAGAGCTGCGGTGTGTTTAGACAGGGTCTTGACCCTGGGCACCCATTTGATCAAATCTGCCTTTTTCTCAGCTGACCCAGAGGAGACCTGAATAAAGCCTCCTTCTCTTTCTTCTTGGGTAATCTTAGCTATGTGGAGGAGTGGTGTGTATCCACGAAAGCAAGAACATAAGCAAAAAGGCATGAACGCTTGTCCGAGTGTCTGCAGTAGTTCCTTCTAAGTAACTGCAATATGTGTGTGAGGTCTCACATCTCTCTTTGTTTACCCAGTGTTAAGTAATTATTTCATGGCACAGCTCCTCCGCCTTCACCCTGCCACTAGGGAGCCACTGATCTCTGTGGCGAGAAGAAGCCCTTATTCAGCTGGATATCATTTAGTGCTTTATCCCTCTCCTCGGCTTCAAATAATAACACTTTAGCGCAAAGAGGCCTTGCACCTCACCTCCTTTAATATATTAGCCAGTGAGAGAATTGATGCTAACCGTCTTCCATTAATGATATGCTTATTTACCCTCTGCTATAACACTTCTGCTCACTTGCCCTTCTCTCCTTGCCTCTGCACCTGCTGATGTCATCATAATTTCTAACCAATAGTGCAATATTAACATTTTCTCCTTGACTTTTTTGTCATTGGCTCCTCTCCCCCTTTATCCCCCAACTTCAAACAGACCTTGCCGGCCCATGCCAATTACGCTGGATTTGTTCAAGAGTTTTCAACAATACTCCCTCTCTTTCACTCTTACCCCTCTTTCAAAATGCTCTTCTATTGGCATAGCGTCAGTAGTACAAGCACTGATCAGCATCAGCTACGGTTCCAATGAAGAATACATGTGGAAGCAGGCATTTGAACATGATCTGAGACTTGCTGGTTATGGAGTCAGCAAAAAGTGTCCATGGTCTTAATTAATCTTCCATGTTCAAAGGTGCAAGCGGAAAAATCCATGACTGTTATGTCCTATTGTGTTTGTCAGCCTGTACAGGCCATTTAAACTCTCCTCCAATTACATGTTTTTCAAGCTCTCTGTAAAGCATAAGTAATTAAGAAAATAAGCGAGTATGAAGCAAATGGATTTTAGAGCAGCGGTTTAAGCCTTGTCAAGAATTTTAACATTTCATTTGAGACAATAAACGCAATGTATTTGTTATTATGAAATCAATGATCATACTGATTGCTGCTGTGATTGTTGCTTTAGAATGTGTGTGTGTGTGTGTGTGTGTGTGTGTGTGTGTGTGTGTGTGTGTGTGTGTTTTTAAACAAAAACTAGGGCTAGGTGTAGGTGTGCCATTCACTAGCTACATTACATAATATTGTGTAAATGGAAAATTACCACAATCATAGAAAGACTAATGTGTGTGCGTGTGTGCGTGTGTGCGTGTGTGTGTGTGTGTTGCGGGTGTAAGTCAAGTTGCAGCCAGAGATGTAGACACAGGGGGAATAAGAGAGATGTCCAGCCTGCTTGGATGCGTTTATTAAGAGTGCAGGTGCAAGTCTGCCTCACTTTCAATCTCTCTCTCTCTCTCTCTCTCTCTCTCTCTCTCACACACACACACACACACACACACACACACACGCACACACACAAACACACATGCTGGATGCTCGCTTTGTCTCTCAGACTGCCCTGGGCAATGGTGGGTCACAATAGTGACTGACGTGTCTGAGGCCAAGGGACACGCAAACAAACACACATGCAGACACACACACACACACACACACACACACACACGCACACAGACACACCAGTGTGCCTGAATGTGTGTGACTCTAGATTAAATTCCTTTAAACGTGGGAGGTGGACAGTACACATGACCCCTATTTAATTAAAATCACAGGAGTGGCCCAAAACAGTGTATCTTTCATTTTGTGCACAGCAACAAGACAAAAAGAGCCTCAGTATGAGTGACGAGGGGGCTTATGAAAAATCGCTCTTGCACCGTTGTATTCATAGATACTCCATAAACGTACAGTCCAAATGAATTTTAGATGTCATTGTTTACTGGATCGTTTTAATACACTTCACGGCTACAATTCATTTTGCTTCAGGATCACAGCTGTCAGATCATTTGCTTTTTGTGCAAATCAATACAGTTCAAAATAGGTGGCCAAAAAAAAGTTTTGTTTGGCCAGTGACGCTTTAATTGCTTTTCCAAATTCCTTCCCTCCCAAGCCGACAGGATGGGACAATTAATTAGCTTTTATAACATTGGGACAGAAAAACAGGATGTTTCTGCTGTATTGTTAGAAAGGATAAAAAGGGGGGCGGCTGTTTGAGAGTGCAATTGTTCTGCTCTAGAACTAAGATAACACGGATTAGGTCTATTTTATCCCAGTGGAACCAATGTGTTCGTCTTCGCTTCTGTAATAGATCCAAAATGGCCAAAGGAAATAACCAGATCACTTAAGACAGGGAAACTATTTTGCATTGGTACGAGTTTGACTTGATATGTCTGTAACCTCATGTATTGCAGCTCTTGAAGTAGAAATAGCTCTCCATAATGACATGATATATAACTATATGATATAATAATACACCACAGTAATATGATTAGCTTCACAGTATGCATTAAAGTAGATGGAAAAATGTAGTCATGTCACTGGCGGTGCAGTGTTTTGAAATACAATTTAGTGAGGTAGTACATGGTTTGGAACACAGCCCTCGTTTCCATCTTCCGTTTAACACAGGCAGCACTGATAGGGAGAGTATCATATAAGCAGACGGAGCAAAAATAATTAGTCTATCTACAGTACACTGAGCCACTGTGAATTTATCAACAAGGGATTGACTAACTGCAAGCAAAACTTTGTGAGACACTCAAATTGCCTGGATTATAGCCACAGTTTCCCTGTATGTCTGTCTGTCTGTCTATCTATCTAATCTAATCTAATCTAATCTATTATGACATGTGCTTTGATCTTTATCTAAATGTATTCTGCCCAAACATATGGCACACAAGCAATTGTCTCCGTCTCAGGTTCTATCTGCCTTTCCTGGTGAGGGTCATGGTCCAACGCCTTTGTATATAAGTAACTGTATTTTTTTTTTTTTATTGTTTAATCATTCCCATTTCAAGCTGTAAATGGTATGTGAACACTTGCATTTATAACTGACAGAACCTTTCAATTATAGGATGTTCCTACTGTATAATGTTTCCTAGCTGCTGACCAGACTTAAGCAACTATGAGAAGGAACTTCAGAGAACACTTTGGTTTCATTAACTCTTCATGTCATGCAACAACCTCTCACGTCTCCACTCTGTCTTAAATACCAAAATGTAACTTTTTCTCCTTAAATGTCTCTTTTTTTACTTACATGTTTTGGCCCATTGTCTCATTCCATCATCCAACTTCTACTAAGCTTCAGATGATGGACGCTACCCTGACATTCTTGATTTATCATGTTTGGTACAGTTTAGAATTAATCTCTCCCCTCAATAACTGGATTGCTCTAAAAATTGGGGGATGTACAAAAAAAATCTATCTGTTTTAAATAGTTTTATGATTGTTTTTAAAGTATTATGTTTCTTGGCCACAACATATTCGCAAATGGCCAGACATAAACTGGTTTTTAAATTTGTAAAGAAAATAATCTTATGACAGGTTAGCTCGTCCACACAAATGCATGTAACAAAAGTGTCATGCTTCAGATAGAACAGACATACAAAAATTTTTAGTATAGTCACACATTTTTGTAAGTTTTATTTAAAAACAAGTAAACATTTTTTGTACTAAAAATTAGGTGTGGTGTGCATTCATTTATATTTATATTCACATTTACAGCATTTAGCAGACGCCCTTATCCAGAGCGACTTACAATTGGTACAGTTTTACAATCCAAGCAATTGTGGGTTAAGGGTCTTGCTGAAGGACCCAACAGTGGCAGCTTGGCTGAGGTGGGATTTGAACCCTGGACCTTTTGGTCCATAGTCCAGTACCTTACCCGCCAGGCTACCACAGTTCTAGGCTACCACAGAATTACACAATTTCTGTAATTCAGATATTTGAAATACAGAAATTGATTTAAAAAGTGGGAGAAAACTGTCACATAATTGACAGGAACCTCCTTAACAACTGTAATGCGGTTAAGTCTATTTAGGTTTTATTTTTATTTTGAAATGTCTCAGAACTTTCCAAATTAAATTACATTCCAAAATCATTTAAATTATAGTTAACAAAAACAAAAGACTCACTTTAAATCTCACAGAAAAAACAATACATAAAAAGTGTTCATTGGACATGAAAAGTAAAAGTGTTTATATATTATTACTTTAGGCAAACTTTATTACTTTATTATTACCTTGTCTAGCATTATGACTTGGATCAGGTTTATATCTGATGAAAACCAATGAGGAAATCCAAGTAATTCTAAATGACTCACAAACTTTTTGTTGTGACTGTATAAAGCTATATAAAATGTAACTAATCAGAGTATTGGGAACTGGCCTGGAAATCCACTGATTACTGTGGACTGTGGTAGCCTAGCGGGTAAGGTACTGGACCAGAAGGTCCAGGGTTCAAATCCCACCTGTGCCAAGCTGCCACTGTTGGGTTCTTGAGCAAGAACATTAACCCACAATTGCTTGGATTGTAAGACTGTACCAATTGTAAGTCGCTCTGGAGAAGGGTGTCTGCTAAATGCTGTAAATGTAAATGTAAAATGATTAGCTTTTTTGCAGTACTCTAATGTGTACATGTGTTAAAAGACCTTGCTGACCAAAATAACTATATCTAGCTTTAACATTTTCCTTAAACAAACCTATATCAGTACTCTTCTGTCTCACTGTCAATTTCTCTCTCATTTTCATCCCATTTCCTTCCATATTTCTTTTAATAACCCTCTTGTTGGTTCTGCCACTGCACATGCAGAAAGACAGGGTGATTTGGTGCTGCTCTGTAATTTGATTTGGTGTAATTAATTTGCCCTGTGTGTATAGACTCACAGTCAGTACTGTGTGCTTGCGAGTATGTGTGTGTGACCCAGTGGCGGAGTGCATGAAATAAATCATTTCTGTCATAGCCTACCACTCACTTTAATTAAAAGCACGGCACTCTGCAGAAGACAATTACAGCTGCGATTGTGACAAAGAGGTGTATTAAGGAGGACCAAATGTCACGCTTGCGTTATCTGGAGGACAAAGCCTGCAGCATTAAATGCAATGCAACACTTTCTTAGGAAAAAATGTTCCGTGGGAGTTGTGTGTAGTTGTTTTAAAAGACCATCAGCAATGAGCATCTCTGGGAAGCCCTACCAACTGCATGTTTATCATCCTGATTACATGGCCCTCTCCTAGTCACTATCTAAATAAATCAAATAAAACTATTGTAATATGGACATTGTCATCTAATATCATATTTCCTTGAAAAAGTGTAGATGTTTGCAGTTCATTTAATATGAAAATCCGATTTTTCACAGCCTTCCACCCCTAGTGCAAGAGTTTCAGAATACAGTTTCCACTTACCTGCAGAGTGCAGAACAACACCAGTGCATCAAAAGACACATGAAAAAGAACAAAAAAGAAATCATATTAGTTGCTATGTCTGGTGATTAAGGCATATTAAACATTTTTTGCTAATCAGATATACACTGTTCAATCATCTGGCTATCCAAATCCAAACTAGGAAATATTTAATATTGTTACAAAGAACAGAAAAGCTTCATCTCTGGGATGCTGGTGACTTTATTTACTTGAGCTGCTCCTTTCAGGTCGTTCCACAACATTTCTGTTGGTGAAAGGTCAGGACTTTGACTTGGCCCTTCTAAAACATTAACTTTATTCTTCTAACCATTATTTGGTAGAATTGCTTTCGTGTTAGGATCATTGTCTTGCTGCATGACCCACGTACTGTTGACATTCTGTTCATGGACAGATATCTTTCTAGAGAACTGAACAGATTTTTCTGGCATAATTCATTTTTCCATCAATAACGGCAACCTGCCCTGGTCCAAATGCAGCAAAACAAACCCTGATATTACAGTGTTTCACAAATGAGATACAGTTATACTGCTGGAATTAAGTGTTTTTTCTTTCTCCAGACATACAAATGATCATTTAAACCAAAATGTTCAATTTTGCACTAATATGTCCACCAAATGTTTTTTTTTCTAGTAGGCTTGCAAATGGGCAGCAATGTTTTTTGTGCTGTCGTGATGGAGGAATCATGAACATTAACATTAGCCAATGTGAGAGAAGTCTTTAGTTGCTTAGAAGTTACCCTGGAGTCCTTTATAAACTCACAGAATATTACACGCCTTGCTCGTGAAGTGATCTTTGTTGATCGACTACTCCTAGGGAGGGTAACAATGGGCATGAGCGTCAGTAACTCTTTTCCTTCAGTACTCAGAGATCTCCTTTGTACATGCCATGCTACACATCAAAAAATGGTGTGAAGATCAGGATTTGATAGATCCCTGTTCTTTAAATACCACACTCACACCTGATAGTCATCACAGATATGCAATATTGGATCGGATCAATAAATAAATCATCAGTAACACATAAACAGACTTACATTACATTACCACAAATATACTGGTTTGAATACTAAAGCAAACATACATTTTCAAAACGTGTACAACTACAAATCAGAAAAAGTTGGACGGTATGCAAATGCAAATAAAAAAAATGCTGTGTTCCTTACATTTACTTTGACTTTTATTTCTTTGCTGACGGTATGAACCCAGAATATTTCATGTTTTGTCTGGTCAACTTCATTTCATTTGTTAATAAACATCCATTACTTTAGGCTAATAATTGGCTAAAAAACTAAATAATGATGTGATTCCAAACAGGTGGTGTCAACAGGTGTTTGTAATCATGATCTGGTAGAAAAGCAGTTTCCAGGAAAGGATTAGTATTTGTGGCGCAAATAAGTCGAAGCTGCTTCTGGACATGATTAACATAAGGCTTCTTTTCTGCACACTAATGTTGTAGTGCTTTACAAAGGTTTGCCAAAGTAATCCCCTGTCCATGTGGTTCTATCAGCTATTGATGAATGACGGTTCTTGATGCAGTGCCGTCTGAGGGATCGGAGATCACCCCTCTTCAGTTTCGGCTTATGCACTGAAATTATTCCAGCTACCTTGAATCGTTTACTGATACTATGCACTGTTGAGGGAGTAATATGTAAATCCCTTCCAGTCTTTCTTTGAGGAACACTTTTTAAACATGTCAATAATTTTCTTACACATTTGTTGATAACTGGAGATCCTCTGCCCACCTTTACTCCTCAAAGATTCAGCCTTTAATTGATACTGCTTTTATTCCAAATCATGATTATAATCACCAGTTTTTTTACCTCATTACTAGCCCTAAATTGCCCCCATCCCAACTGTTTTTGGAATGTGTTGAAGGCCTGAAATGCAGAAATGGATGTTTATTAAGAAATGAAATGAAGGTGACTAGACAAAACATGAAACATGCAGGTTCCTGTCTGTCTGCAATGAAATAAAAGTCAAAGTCAAAGCATTTTCCATATTGTCTCAACGCTTTCTGATTTGGGGTTGAAAAACATATACTTAGTCCTAAAATTACTCTTGTCCATTGTGTACACTGTACAGTACTGTGTGCACTCTAGAGTGTCCCAGTCTGACTGAGTGAGTGGGTGTTAATGTGCATGTGCCCTGCGATGGATTACTACCCTGTCTATGGTCTATGGCCTTGCCCTGTGCTGTGAGCTAGGCCCCGGCTCCACAACCCTAGACTGGATATAGTGGGCAGGAAATTGAATGAATGAATGAATGAATGACTATGACCTACTGTGCCACAGCCTGGAGTTAGTTTACTTGAAAGCTGAATTGCTTCAAAGTACTCTGAAGTGACAAAAAACTTTAATAAGTTATGAGGGAAAAAAAAACATGTACAAGCACTTTTTGACTGACAACCTCACAATGTCATAAGGAAATTAATCTCATAGCCCCTTCTCTATGCTAACAACACTGTTGCCTAACAGCCCAGATTGTGGCAGACACTCTCCAATTATGTGTCAGTATTAGTAGGCAAATAATAGCTACTCATCACTTTGAGAACTATTGTGGAAATAGTTATGGGGAAAATCCCAACAATGCTATGAAGTGCGTTTTTGGGCTGAAAAAATCCAGCACGGAGTTTGACAGAAGAGGCGGTAAGACTCTGACAGGAATATTTGCGTGGCTCTTTTCAAGCTCTCAAGAACAAAGCGTGGGCCGTCGAGGTGCTAGCCATCAAACTACTTCCGCATTCTTTTCCTCTCAGGAGTAGGCGGAGCGAGTAGGCTACCTGCCAATCAGTGGGAGGCATAAGCTGCGTGCCTCACGTTATAATTAAACTCTCCTGCTCGACGTTCGAGGACCTGCTGACAAGCGCCTTTGCATTATGACAAGGTGGCCAAATTGTTTGCGATTTATTGCCAAAGCCGCCAAGGCTGCTATTAAGGCAGACCATGAGGAACACACACGCACAAAAAGCACTTTGTGTGAGACGTTGGACGATTTGACAACTGCTTTTGTTTGGAATTATGATGTGCTTGTTTGTGAGCAATGCTAAGGGGTTTAGCTTTAGGATTTTGTAAGGAGCTGCCAAACTCTGAGAGTAAATATCCTGTCACTAAGTCGACATAAAACTTTGAGACATAAATGAATCAGTTTGTATGACAAAAAGGAAACACAAACCTTGTATAAGAGCTTGAAAAAAACTACACTACTCCAGACTTTAATCTATGTCCATCATTCTGTGCAAATGCCCAAGTTAACCAATGAAGACTTGAGGAAGGATGGCCCATCACTGAGCTTCTTAACTAATTTTGTTCATGTTCTACCTGCTTTTAATATCATACATCATCCATTTCCATCATTATGGGCCATTTTTGTATTTTAGTCTCTGATATACAGCATTGTCCCCTTGAGGGCCCCTGAGGCCCCTCCGCCCTGGAGAAATGAGAGGAAAGATTCTATTACCGATGACAAAAGAGCAGACGCTCAACCTCCGGTGAGCTTCATTATTTAACATACATTCTGCCTAATCAGTGCAGTCTAGATTTGTCATGCAAGATAGAAGATACTGCACTGCTCAGAGCACTAATCTAAAAACTGGGGACTGGACTCAGAAACTTTTTAGGATGTAGGAAAATTGCTGATTCAATTTGAAATACAATTTATTTTTTAAAAATCACATTAACATCTTCTAAACCTTTGTAGGCTTAGCTTAACCAAGTCACTTCCAGGAACATGAAGACAAAGAATGAAGATAAAAACAGCTTATGTTGTGAATTGAACGCTGGTATGCCAGTCAAAAAACAAGACTATACAGGTTCCTGGTTCAATATTGGTCCAA
Source organism: Ancistrus triradiatus (assembly GCA_025084515.1). Classification (NCBI taxonomy): domain Eukaryota; kingdom Metazoa; phylum Chordata; class Actinopteri; order Siluriformes; family Loricariidae; genus Ancistrus; species Ancistrus triradiatus. Next base: position 7,922 of record JAJAGP010005982.1, on the reverse strand, counting down.
GTTGGTGTATACGGTCAGTGCTGAAATTTGCGCTGGTTTAGCTGGTGAACTCACATGGTCTTGCTGGTTGAACTGGTTGAAAACTGGAGTTTACATGTTTGGTTACCATCGGGCCAATCACTGAGAACTTAATGATATAAATTATATAAATCTATACTTTAAGCCCACATGTTGCTTCCAGTCACCAGTGTAAGTTAATGGTTGGACTGTGGTAGCCAAGCGGGTAAGGTACTGGACTATGGACCAAAAGGTCCAGGGTTCAAATCCCACCTCTGCCAAGCTGTTGGGTCCTTGAGCAAGGCCTTAACCCACAATTGCTTGGATTGTAAGAATGTACCAATTGTAAGTCGCTCTGGATAAGGGCGTCTGCTAAATGCTGTAAATGTAAATGTCTTAGCAGTTACCTAACTACCCTACTAACTAGACTGTCACACATTGTGTTATACGACACCAAACTAGTGCATTAATTTGACATGTTTAAAACTTTTGTATGTTGTTTGTGCAAGTCCTATACCAATTTAGTCATTCTTGGCTATTAAAAACATGCTAAATAATATGCTATTCCATTTAGTTTAAATGGTTTACTTAAAGTTCAGTGTTATTTAAATATAGATTAAGTATAATATTAAAAACCTGGCTAAGTACTTCTTACACTTCACACTTACAGTACTCACTCGATTCTCACACTTGTTCTAACAGCAACATATTTTGAATGATACAAAGCACTTCACCAGACCACACAATGCAACCATAACACACAGAGCCAAGTGTTATGCTCCTACATCCTATTTCCTCTTGCACACATAGCAAAGCCATTACTCAATCACAATCCCTTATATTTCCCCTTTTTGAACAATTCCAAAAAATGTGACCACTCACTGAACACCGGTCCGAAATGAGACGGGAGAAAGGAGATGAAGAGTGAGCAAGAGAGCATAACAGAGAGAGAATGATAGAGGAGAGAGTTACTGCTGCCTTTTCAAAGGTGAACTCTATCTGTGGGGGAGGGATGGGGCACCGTAGCGAGCTGAGCTTCAGTAATAAAGAACGGCAGCCCTGACAAGGAAGGTCTGGATGCAGGTGTTAAATCAGGCAGCACGGAGGGCAGACGTATGCACCACCTGATTTATGGGCCCTTCCGAACCCCCGTGTGTTTTAAATGTGACCTTGTACACACTCTAACTTTGACCCGCTTCCTTGTTGGCCTGTTTCGCCACCCATCCCATTCAAACAGCAAAGATGCCTTCATTCCCACACAATTTCCTGTGCAGAATCAATCAGGGTGGCCATCCATACATATGTTTATGACACTGATGTCCTTTAGAATCATAGCCTTGATGGTGGAAGCAAGTTGGATGGAAGCTTATATGTATGAGGAGACCAGATTTAGGGATAACGTGTATATTGGGAACTTATACAGGTTGCAATTAAAGGATATGCACTTCTTTTTGCTGGTTTTTTTTCAATACTAGAAAAAGACTCATACATTTGTCTATCTGAGGGTGTGTGGGCTGTGACTACAGAGATGTGAATACTGTGTATTTCTGTTTAGATATTTCGTTAGATATATTTAGATGTATGACTAATATCAACAATAAGTCTTTTAACCCCATTTAACTGAAACTCACTTATAGTGGAATTCTGATTACAGGTTTTTTTGCAATCAACATAGGAAAACACATAATGTTTGAATTAAGAGAAACGTTTCACAAGATCACAAAGGCTTTTTTGTAATTCTGTCCATATACAAGTATACAGCAGAAAGAAATGACACTCCTCCGGCACCGAGGACCAACAAAACACAAATATAGGAGACTATAAATTAGGCTCTGGTGATTTGTATGTATTCTTGAGTATATAAATTAGGGTTTGATAGAGTGTGGGAATCATAAAACCTTATTTTATCTGATAATCTGTTCGACAGGAAAGCTGTATTAAGGTACAGATTAGCTTAAAAATACTGGAGTATTTATTTAAACTTTGAACTCTCAGAAGCTCAGCTCTGCCTCTTCTTCCCAATAGCCAGCATATTAAAGAGTAGCTCCTCACACACACACACACACACACACAGACACACACACACAGACACACACACACACAAGTGTGCACACAGACACACAGAAGCTTGTTTTTCCATCATTGCGAGGACTTTCTATTGGAATAATATTACTGTAGCTAACCTGACCCTGACCTTTCAAAAGAAAGTTTCATGTTTTGTAAGTGACCAATTTTCCTTACAAAAAGATCTGAAAAAATGCCAGATCTTTCTAGACTTGTGGGCACATTTGGTCCTCACAATGTTATATACACTTCACACTTCACACTTCACACACACACAGCACAGCTGCAGGTTTACTTCGATGCGAAAATGAATGAGCCTGAATATCAGCATCACGACGAGACCCATGCATGGACCTACATGTGTTATGGGCTCCAGAGTGCTTAAAAGGCAGATAGTGCCTACCATTTTGGAGGCATTCAGGAACTGAGCTTTTGACAGGTGAGAGCCTCATGAATGGCTCGCCTTAGACCCATGCCAGTGTGAATGAGTGCCAGCCTGGCAACAAGCTTCAATGGGAAAGAATGCATGATCAGAAAGGCTAACATATACAGTGTCTGGCCAAAAAGTCACCATTCGGATTCAAATAATCCAATACTTATGAACTCTTAATCAGATAACTACTGGAGTCATTAATATATTTCAGCTGCCAGCAATTCCTTTAACCCTAACTGATGCAGTGAGTAGCTTCTGATTTCTTAAAATACATATCCTGTGGTCATGAAAAAGATGTTACTGTGTTTCAGAAGGGTCCGATTTGTGGCCTGCATCAAGCAAAGAAAACAACTAAGAATGTTCTTAGCTAAAATGCCTGGAATTGGGTTAAAAACTGTGCAACATGTTATTAAAACCTGGCAGGATAGTAATGATTCATCACCTTTGAGGAAGAAATGTGGTCGGAAAGAAATCTTTAATATCCATGAATTGAAAACTCACTGCTATATTTGATAGTGGAAGTAAAAGTGTTGTTGTTAGTGAAGCTAATAGAGGAAAAAAGGCTTAAATTTGCTGGGCCGAATAAACATCGGCCTCTGGAGCAACTGAGGAAGCTCGTGTGGCTTGATGAGTCTAGACATACCCTATTCCAGAGCAATAGGCACATCAGGTTAAGAAGATAAGCACATGAAGCGATCATGCATAGTGCCCACTGTACAAGCCTTTATGATCTGTGGTTTCTTCAGTTCGTCAAGTCTAGGCTCAGTGATGTTGTGTGGCTGAATGTACAGAATGATCAGGTTATCCCATCAATGGATTTTTTTTCTCAGGGCAGGAAGACAATGTTAAGATTCATCAGACTCAAGTTGGGAAATAGTGGTTCTAAGAGCATGAGGGATCATTTTCACGCATGAATGAGCCACTACAATTTCTTGACCTTAACCCTACCAAAAGTCTTTTGAATGTGCTGGAGAAGACTTTACAGAGTGGTGAGACCCTCCTGTCACTGACACCTTGGCTAAGATCACAGCCAAAAATGGGACTGAAAATAATGGACAGAAGAAAATTGTGATGTTTGTCCCAACAGTGCCATTTTGTCTTTTTTTGATGAGACTGTGTACATTTACATTTACAGCATTTAGCAGACGCCCTTATCCAGAGCGACTTACAATTGGTACAATCTTACAGTTCAAGCAGTTATGGGTTAAGGGTCTTGCTCAAGGACCCAGCAGTGGTAGTTTGGCAGAGGTGGGATTTGAACCCAGGACCTTCTGGTCCAGAGTCCAGTACCTTAACCGCTAGGCTACCACAGTCTGTGTACTGTGCCATGCACATCTCCTGCTCATACCTTGATTTTTTAGTGCTTTCTCAAATACACTTTTTGTCAGATGGGATCATAAGACTATATGCATTTCTCTAGTTTGTGCGAATTCACACAAATTAGTAATCACAATGCCATGCTGCAAACACAGCATGCATAAGGAGAGGTGAGATCTCCCACTCAGGCATATAGAGGCGTACTCACACTGAGCCGCTCTGGAGCGTGACTGTACCCCTCCCCAGTGCTCCGCTGGCTTGCGCTCACATTGCGCTTCAAAACGATCTGCGCTGGAGCACGCTTTCACCATCACGATACCTTAAAAGATGCTCTCACTCAGTACAGCGGACTTCATGGTTGTACTTATTATGTGGATTGTTTTTGGGCGCACTCACACACACAGCCCTCTCATACGCCTTATAATAAATGCATTTGTTATGCAATGCGCCGATTTTCGGCTTCTCTTGAAACACTGCATGCACTGAATACATACTACATGCATACTGTGCCCGAGTCCAGTGAACCGGGCACAAGCCCACCTCTGCAAGTGTGCACTGGCATGGTACTGATCACACTAGTCAAACGAACCACGTTTTAAGGGGCATATGTGCCCGGGCGCAATACAGATTGCCTACTGTGAGTACGCTAAATAGTTTTGGAATTTTTGTGGTAATAGATAATGGATTAGTATATCAGTTGTCAAACTTAACAAGAAGAGATTTGAGCTTTTCTTATTCCTCACCGGATACGGAAATATATCGCAGTGTACAGCACAAAATATAATATATAGCCGTAGCGGCTCAATCGCTGATCAGTTTATTGATTATGTTAAGGTGATGGATGGGTACATTGATGATGGGAGTCCAAACCCGAGGACAACTTTAAAATGGATGGCGGAGGTGACGAGGTTAACACGGCCCAATTACCTGCCTCCTGTCTCTCTACTGTGTCTTTATCAGGAGCTGATAACTCAAGCGCACCCTCACACACACACACACTTCTCTATTATCACCTTTAACATTCACAGCCACACGTCATAGCAGCTGTAGCGTCCTAGTGACAATATCAGCCTCAGCTTTCAACAGCTCCGCCAGCAAATAATTAAAGCCCATTATTTACCTTCCGCAGGATGAGCAGCTATCTTGCACCTTTCTGCACCTTAACTCTCTCTCTCTCTCTCCCTCTCGCTCTCCCTCTCTCTCTGTATTCTTTCTTCTCTTATTCCAGTCTGACCCTGCAGTGACATATTGATGTCAGCACTAATAAATCATTCTATTTTGTTCCTTCGGTGCCAACATAAGGCTTTAATCTTCAAAAAATGATAAATGACAAACTACTCAATTACCATTTTGTCCATCTAATTTATTGTCCTATATATATCCTGGATTATGTTTACAGACCGTGCATTTATAATAATGTTATTTCATTTTTGTCATGTTATATGACAAAAGCATAGACAGAAGCATAAACAGAAGCAGTTCAGATCTTCAGAGTGTAGGTTATAACTGTTCAGAGTGCTGTATACAATTATGACATGTCAAACATGAGAATGCTGTTATTATTACTGAAATTAATTATTATTTTCTACTAAATTATTTCGAAAGACCAGGTTGTCATCACTCTACAGTAAAACAAAGAGAGAACTCAGTAGTGCTGCTACAACAATAGAACGTACCTGAAGAAGGTTAAAAAAACAAGCATGACTGCAAAACACCAACAGACCTGCTAAGCACTCTAAAGAAACACTTAAAGGTGTTCATGAAGTGACTTAACGTTTCTGTAAATAAAAATAAAAACTGTAGGATAGTCTTACAATGCTCTTATAACACAGGAAGTGTTATTGCTGCTCAAAGGGGTTCTACCAGTTACCAGTTTTCTAGCTTGATTAAATGCACATTCTACTCTCAATAACCAGCAAGGTCCATGCCATTTTAAGGCAAAACTTTCTCCTTATTATTCACCAAGCTCATCCCTAGTGTGTCCCTTGATCTCATTTGCCACATATTTTGGGGCATTTTTGGAAATTTGTTTTGCTATCTATGCCAGTTTGGGGACCTTAGACAATGTGTATTTAAAAAGCTTGATGAAAAGGCTGCTGAATGATGAGCTTGATGAAAAGATCAGTCAGTGCATCACTATGACTATATCTATTCTTAGGTTCCTCAAAGAGGTAGTTCAGTTACAGACATACATCTTATGAGATATCTAAGACTTTTGATGCTGTAGTGTTTTTTCTCTGTCTGACTCAGTACTAACAGACCAGTGACCACTTTATTCTCTCTGCCTCATTTCTGCCCAACATCATAAATAGCCCTGACTGGACGCATGATTCTGAAGGCCTTTATCAGTGTCTAATGCTGCTTTCCACATTATTAATCCTTGCTATATGAAGGTTACATCTTTGTCTTTTTTGTTCCCAAATAATGTTTACAGAATGATATCTCTTCTGAATAAAAGCCTCCATCCAAATGTGCTATGGAGAAACTGGCTGTAATGGAGTGCTATTTTCAAACTGGAAAAAAACATTTCTAGTGGGCACTGGAGTCTGAGGGTCTGTTCATACTTGTAGTTCGGTTCACTTGGTCTGGAACAAAGCAGAAAATTATACATTGTTGCTTTTCGGTCCTGGTTTGCCTGGCGTTCACACTGGCATTCTTAACAAAAGTCATATGAATAAAGTCCCATACTGATTGGACAGCTTTACCTAATAGTATTCTAGTCCTTTGGAATGAAGCGAAATCAAGTACAGTTCTTTAACATAGCCAGAGTTACATTTGTTTGATAACTGTTATCAAGTTATACATGATACATTAAATTATGGGTCGCTTCGTGTAACGTCACTCCCTGCGTTTTGTTATTTTTCGCTTCTTTGGTCCATGCTGCATTCACACATCATTCAAACTGCACCAGAGTTCTTTTGGAAGTGGACCGAGTCCCACCTATTATTAGTTTGGTGTGCACCAAGTTTCGGATGGCAGTGATCACACTTGTTCAAATGAACCATAACGGAGTAATCACACCAGGGTTCGTTTTAATAGAATAAAATGTGCCAAGTGTGAACACACCCTGAGATGGTGTGGACAAGGTGGCCTCTGGTAATGTCAGTTTTGGTTTGGCTTTCATCAGAAAACAGTCCATCATAAACTTAAAAAAGAGATAGCTTTATTAAATGTTTGTTTGGTTTGTTTTTGCTTCATCATCAGTGTCTATTCACGACAGGAGCAAGGTTACAACGAGACTAGTCAGACACACTCAGACTGGGCCATAAGAAAAGTCAAATCACAAAACGATCTTTCCATAATATCTCTGTAGTTTTTTCTAGACAACAGAAAGCAAAATGAGACTTTTACTTTGGTGAAAAAAAGACTCGGATATCGGCTGATTTCTTCTAACATAGATCTCAAATAAACAATCACATTCTGCTCAGATATGCCAATATCTTTATTCTCATGTTTATCTACTGCTGAGAAAAAACTCACTCACTCACTATATATATATATATATATTCCTAAAGTATAACAGTTTTATGCCATCAAGCTTAATTATCTCATCTAATACATTTCATTAGTCTTGACATCAAGTCAGCTCATGTGGCTCAGAGATAAGTGGTAGTCGCTGCAAATTGTAGATCCTGTTTCAAAAACCTATGCTTCCAACTGATAAACTTATCCAGATCCTATAATATCAGGTGTATTAGTCTCAGCTTTTTGTCCAATTCCATTTCTCCTAAGGAATTTTAGGAGAAACTTCTTTGACAAGGTTGATACACACAGTGGTGCTTGAATTTGAATATTTGAATTTTCTGTATTTCTGCATAAATATGACCTAAAACATCGTCAGATTTTCACACAAGTCCTAAAAGTAGATAAAGAGAACCCAGTTAAACAAATGAGACAAAAATATTCTACTTGGTAACTTATTTATTGAGGAAAATGATCCAATATTACATATTAGTGAGTGGCAAAAGTATGTGAACCTCTAGGATTAGCAGTTAATTTGAAGGTGAAATTAGAGTCAGGTGTTTTCAATCAATAGGATGACAATCAGGTGTGAGTGGGCACCCTGTTTTATTTAAAGAACAGGGATCTATCAAAGTCTGCTCTTCACAAC
>JAJAGP010005981.1:0-26629 GCA_025084515.1 Ancistrus triradiatus | reverse complement strand
CATCGTATTTGGTTTCAGAAGGGTTGTTAAGAACCGAAAACGAGGAGTCCCGAGCAAAAAATGTAAATTGAATTAATCCGCTTCAGACCCCCAGAAAATCCACACTGTATAAGGCATTATATACATCAGTGGAATTGTATTGTACATTTATGTTGGGGATATGTTCCAACAAATCCATCATAAGTTAAATGTATCATGAACTGAAGAGAACAAGTGTTTGGTAGAGTGGCATATACTGTATCGTAGTGGAGATATGGAAAGGATACCATGATAAGTAATCATGAAGTTTATGTTTAAATCCCTTTCATTAACCTATTAATGTAATTTAATGCCAAAATCATTAACACAAAGCTTATTTTATTATATAAAGTGTTGAAAAATCTCATGTAGTTTAGTAGGTAATGGGTTGAAAGTGAGAGCAAAACACTAAGCTAACTGCAGCCTGTGTTCTGGAGCATTTAGTTCTTGTTTTGCTTTCGGTTGGCTCTTATAAACTATCCTTTTTGGGACCCATTGAGACTTATTTGCACTAAGACTACAGTACTGTAAATATAAAAAATATAGAAAAACACAAGGACACCATACCTCGACTCTGTGGTTGTCAAGTGTCGCTTGTCTTGTTTGTCTCTGAAGCTTTTTCTAGAAAGCTTCAGAATCTACAGATTGGACACCATTGCTACTGTGAAAGCACAGTCTGTTTATTGTTCCACCGGGAAAAGATTCCGAGGTCAAAACAATAGTTCTGCATTACATTCCCCCAACCCCAGACAAGTGCACCTCCAGTCATGCCACACTTTGAAAACCACTGCAGTAAATCTTACATTCGTGCCGTTATTCCTTTTTTCAGTGGAGCAGAAAAAGGTTCGCCCAATCTGTACAGAAATGTACCTGTTGTTTAAGCTTTACACTGCTGCTGGGTTTTAGGGAAAGACCGAGGAGGAGGAGAATCCGGCTCATGTCGAAATCCAAAAGCTCATGGACACACTCTTTCTCAAACTGGACGCTCTTTCTAACTTCCACTTTACACCAAAACCAGTAAGTAGATCTGACCTCGCTGCACTGTACCTGTGCTTTATGAACGTTCTCCCTCATGCCACTAATCTTGTCTCTACAGCACATTCCTGAAGTGAAGGTCGTCTCCAACTTGCCTTCCATCACCATGGAGGAAGTGGCTCCGGTCAGTGCCAGCGATGCCACACTGTTAGCTCCTGAAGAAATCAAGGTTAGCATTGATAAGCATTGAAAGGTTTAATAGCTGAAAACATGCCTCGGCTTTCTTTAACACGTCGCAATGCTTTCTTTAGGAGAAGAACAAAGCCGGCGACGTTCTCGGTGACACGGAGAAAACGGCTACAGATAAGAAACGTGAGAGGCGCAAAAAGAAGCAGCTGAAACGGCTGAAGATTCAGGAGCGGGAAAAGAGGAACAAGCTGAAGGAAGCCACGAGATCAGGACAGATCAGTAAAAAGTCCAAGGCCCATGTTGACGAGACACTCAAGAAACTTAGTAAAGGAGGGAAAGCCAAAGTGCTCACGGTCAGTGTTTCCATTATTTTATGTACCATAATGTCACTAAGCTGCAGCCACGAGTTGTAGTAATGTACCGTTATGAAGATCACAATGTTTCTCCTGTATTAAGCCGAAATGCCACTGTCCAGCAACTTCAATGAGAAAATTCTCATTCCAATGTCGAGTCGCACGTAATCTGTACCAGGAATGATTCCAAATGTACCAAAGCCAAATCCCACATCTGCCAAGCTACCACTGTTGGGTGCTTGAGCAAGACCCTTAACCCACAAGTGCTTGGCTTACAGAATTGGATCAAGTCATTCTGGATAAGAGCATCAGGATGAATGAATGTCTCGTAATGAAAGCAAAAACCTTTGAAACACTGAGTGTGTTTAACGTGCACTTAATAATCTGATAAATGCAGAAAATCTGATTTTGTCAGTAATCTGATCAACAAGTATACATGCACCTGAGTAATCAGATAATAAACCTCCAGGTTTACGTGACTCGGGCAGTAATCGAATTTCTACTTGACTTAGATTTATCATCTACGCCGCCCAAGGAGGTTGGGTCTCTTTTTGAGTGTTGGTCCTCCCAAGGTTTCTTCCTCATAACACTCAGGGAGTTTTCCTTGCCACTGTCGCCCTAGGCTTGTTCAATTTGGGATTGGACGTAGTTATTAGGAGATAATCTAAACTTGTGAAGTTGCTTTGAGACAATACTCCATTGTAAAAAGCGCTATAGAAATAGATCTGACTTGACTTGACTTTGCAACCAGTCAATAATCTCATGGAAATATGTGACAAACTTCAAACTTTAATATTAAACAATCAAATGATTCTTTTTCTTAAGCATATACTGCTTTTCAGAGTCTCCACAAAGTGTTTGATAGCCGTTTCACTGCCTCTAATTCCGTGGCGCTTTAATTCTGGAGTTGTCAGATCCAGTGAGAAAACTCAGTGGAAAAACTGTGGTAGCCTAGTGGTTAAGCTACAGATACTGGACTGTGGACCAGAAGGACAAGGATTCAAATCCCACCTTTGCTGCCACTGTTGGGTCCTAGAGCAAGACCCTTAAATCTACAGTGATTGTAAAATTGCATCAGTTGTGTGTCTGCTCAACACCTAGATACAGAAAAAGAGGCCAAATAAAGACAGGTCTTTATAATACCTGGCAACCCTGGGGAAGACTCACGCACATGCCCAGAATGAAAACACCAATTATAATTGGGTATTCATGCTATGAGAAATCCGATTACTAGATAAAATCCAGCTCTCTATCGGATTTCTTACTCTGATTTCTAGATGGGAGTATGCTTGAATAATCCGATAACTGCAGAAGCCTATGATCACTGCCTCTGTTGTGGATGTGGGATATTACATTGATTTAAAACCAGTGCTGTCATATCCACTTAATTTACAGTTTTAAAATTCAAATTCATTCTAATTGAATTTGAGGCCCTAACAACCAAATGGTCAACACAAATCCTATTCGGATAGAATTAGCTCATGAGGGGGTGTCTAAGACTGAGTTTTATCATGTCTTATCAGTGACAACTCCAGTAGCTGGATCTTATTCAAATCCCCCAAAGCAAGTTTGTAATAGGTCAAGTTCTCTATGATAGAAGTACATGAGGGTTTTACATTACATTTGACTTGAAGGCCACTCTGTGTGTCCTGGAATTCACTGGGCTCAAGCAAAAGTGCTCCCTGGAGTCTTCTGGAATGTTCTTTGGAGTCAAAGGGAAGAGATATTAGACAGATTCAGTGTCCTGTTCATTGTACGATCTGTACGTTGTAGCACACCCTCTCTTAACCACACTCGAAATATATTGGATGCTGATGTTTCATGAGGGCTGATGTTTCATGAGAACTTCTGTTTCCCTTGGCAGGATGACGGAATGGACAAAGCGCTGCGTTCGTCCCAGGCGTTCTTCTCACAGCTGCAGGACCAAGTCCGGAGTCAGATCAAGGGTTCGAAGAATGAGGCTTCCAAGAAGAAGAAAAAGGAGGTTTCTGCCAGCAAGCTGAAGCTCTGAGATGTAATTGTGTCCTGTACAATTTTTTGTAATATTACAATGAATGGAATCTGGGTCTTTGAGTGATCTAGTCATTTATATTAAAATGGTATTGTTGTATTTAAAAACGCACGTTGTCACTCAATTCTTGTGTTCTGCTTCGTTGTGCTTTTCTAGCTATCAATCGGTTGATAAATGTAAATCCTCAGGGTTAATTTTTTTTATCTACATTTAGTGTCCTAGACAATGCTGACATGTACAGTATTGTGCAAATGACTTAGGCCACCATTCGATTAGACATACTATTGTTTTAGCCAGATTTCTGTCGCTTTAGCAGTGGGACCATGTATGATTATTTCTCAGTCTCCTTAGAATACAACTAGGAAATGTATATGCAGTATTTAAAAACGTACAACTGAGCAATAGCAGCATCCGACAGCTTCAGCTTCGTCATGATGCCTAGTTGACCCTTATACAGTCTTAAGAAGCTTGGGCAGGAATGGTGCCAAGACACCACTGAAAATCAGTAGAAGAGTACTATGGAGTGACAAATCCAAGTTTGTAAGTTGAGTCCTGTTGTCAACAATACGTTATATATGGTCATTACACCATTAATAAAAACTAATTTAATGGTGGCCTAAGAATTTTGCACACTAGTGTATGCAAATGAAAAACTCTGGTATAGGAGATCCATTTATCTGCACAGAGTAAAATGAGCGAGGATTGTTCTAAGGAAGGATAGTCGCATGCCAATACTGCAATATTTTGCTTTTTACTGAATTAACAGGAGAAACACTAGATGTAAATAGTCATCCATGGCCTCTGAGCTGATGGATTCAGCGGCTCTGGGTGAGCAGAAGATGAATTTGAATAAACAGGCATTATAGCAGACAGCTGCAGGCAGTGCACGAGGCAGTTTGTTGACAGAAGGAATCCATCTAACCTGTCAAACTAGCATCTTGTTAGCCCGAGACACTAGTTTAAGGAAAATTGGTGCATCTCTCTCACACTAACATTTAGTGTAAGCATATTCCATTGGTGGAATGGCTTTAGAAATGTCATGTTGATTTAACCACCACAATTCATTTATTCATTGTCTTGTCCGCCTGATCCTAGTCGCGAGAATGCCGGTGCTTAGCCGGCTGCACATGGTGCAAGGCAGGAACAACCAAGGCGCCGATCCATCGGTGGGTACTAACGCATCTGTCGTGTTAAAGTACTCTGAGGGAACCCACGTAGACACGGAGGAAACCAGGGTCGGGATCAATCCAGGGATCTCAGAAGTGTGAGGTGACGGTACGGAGTTCATTTAATAGACACCATTATAAATAATTTCAATATTGACGTCAATACACTGGCTTTCCCATGACCCTGGCCAGGATTAAGAGGATTAAACAAAATGAATGAATGAATAACCATCAGAAAAATACCTGGTATTTTGTCTTATGTGGTTCCTCCTGAACTGAACTTGCATTGTGGTAATTTTTTATAGCCGAAATCGTTTGTCTAAATTGAATGATTAGCCCACGTCTAGAGTGCACAGCTTAATAATCTGGTACTTGTGTGAGGCTGGCCCCCTATGTGATCAAAAAGAATTGAAATCGACCAAATCGGAACACGCCAAATTCAATTCTCGACACATTTTGAAGAGAAAATGTCTTGGTTTTTGTTGGTTGCTTAGTACACTTGCTTAAACTTGTAGGAACTGAGCAGCATGACTTTCAGCAACTCGATTCACAATACATGAATCAGTGTGATCCAGTGACTCAGGTTCACAATAGCCTTGCAGAGAGAACATGTCCGCTATATTTATCATGGTTTTCTTTATTTTTTTACATCTATAGCACTGAATTCTCAGTGCAAATGTGTCCATGTGTCCTATAAAAGGTTAGTTATAAGAGCCAACTGAAAGCAAAACAGGAACTGAATGCTCCAGACTACAGTTAGCTTAGCAGTTATGCTAGCGCCCAGAGTTCATAAAGTGTTTTGCTTTTACTTTCAATCCATTACTCACTAAATTACTAGATTTTTCAACACTGTATTATAAAATAAGCTTTGTGTTAATGATGTAAGTGTTAAACATTAACTTACTTATCATTGCTTATCATGAGGCTGAATCTCCATCTACAGGCACCATAACGTAACTGCAGTCACTTAAGGTGGACCGGAAAATGCGAATAAGAATCCAACTTCAGCCGCTATGATGTATTTGTTGTTTTCGGTTCTCGACGTGCCTTCTGGAACGAATTAACAAGAACCAAAGGTATCACTGTACTACTGTTTGTTTGTGCTACATTTCTGCTGGTTTCTGCTGTAGATATTGTTAGTGTTGCTTCCATTTTAAGAAATTAAACATCATCGTTTATGGGGGTAACAAACACAAATGTTTATTTTAATGCCACAAACTGACACTAACGACTGAGTCCATTTTGGAGCAAATTTGCCTCTGATGAGGACTCCGTGACATCATAGGTAATAAATGTAAGAATGATTTCTATAGCACAAGTGCTATTTCAATTCCATCTTTGATCCCCTGGGGGATGTTGCAGTTTCACGGAGGTCTTTCTCAGACATGGCAGAACTGGAGGCCTGCCGAGTTTGTGAATGGCTAGAAAATGATCTGATTTCAGACTGACATTAGATATTAGACCAAGCTAGTCAGAAGAGGATATCAACAAATTAACAAAATGGCACTTGTATAAGCCTTCACTCAAGTGTCAGAACTTTTAGCAAGTTATTAGACAAGGTGAAGCAAAAACATCAAGCTGAAGCGTGAATCTTTTTTTTTTTATTCACAACAAAATTGATCAGAAGCATCAGGTTTTTGCATAGTGGCTCAAAATCAAAACCAAGCCCTTCAGATATATGAGCTGGTCCACTCTTGAAAGCTTGTAATGCACATAGCACACATCCTCTCCTTATAGCTTCAGAATTATGGCTTCATAACTCTTGGCTAAAGTATGGTTAACAAGAGATTTACATCATATTCCCAGTATTCTAAATGTAGTCAAACAGTTCTGTTTGGTGTCTGAAGTTTGCTTTTATTAGTCTACCAGTCGAATGTTGCTCTGTCAATTAAGGGAAGTTTAAAGCTGTCGTTCCGTAAAGGGATTTGCATCATCTCTGACTACAGACTTGCATATGTGGTTTTTACCACTCTGTAAAAATGTTAAATAAAAGAAAAGGTACACCTCCAACCCATACCTGTACCGATCAAGGAACTGAAGTGGAGTTTAGAGAATTTGGTTTGGAGGTAAATGTATCACCTTCACTCGTGTGGTTTGTCTTGGCTCCACTCCTGTTTGTGGTTTTCATGGATACAATGTCAAGGTGCAGCCGAAGCTGGAGCTATTTGCCGATGATGCTATTTTACCACCAACTAAGCTGGACCTTCAAACACACTCGAACATTTTGCTGCAGTGTGAAGTGGCTGGGATGAGAATCAGCACCTCCAAGTCCGAGGTCATGGTACTCTATTAGAAAAGAGAGGGTGCTAGCTTATGGTGAGGGAAGATAACCTTCCCACATTGGAGGAGTTCCAAATACTTTCCATTAACAAATGAATACAAAAGTCTCAAATCAGTGAGATGCAGGCAGTGGCGAGCAAGGGAAAAGGTACCATTCCACAAATACTGTTCTGTGGCAGTCCTCATGCTCTCCATTAGAGATACTATGCTCATGGACACCCACACCCAAATAGAAATGTGGGACTGCTGCAAAACTCTACATGCACTTCCGTCTCAGGCAAATATGTCAATGATTACAGATGTAGTCTGATTAAACACTGGGTCTTGCTGCAAGAGGACAAAAGTACATCCCCTGCTGCCCTATGAAAAAAGCTCCCGTAGGATACTTTTGGGCTGTGTACCTCTTGTTGCGTGTACCTGCTTGTGTAATAATCTGGGTAGCCATCACATATCAGTCGGTCACCCCTAGTAGTGATACAAGGGACACTAACTGTTCAGGGTTATGTGCACTGCACATCCCGCGGCCATGTATCGTCTCTCATGGCAGGGCTTCCTGATTTTTTAGCAGGATAATGCTCGGCCACTCAAAGCAATGTCTCCACCAGATTGCACCACTTCCTTGGCCTGTCCAGTCGCCAGATATATTGCCAATCGAGCATTTATAGGACCAGCTGGGAAGCCAGCTTTGGAAACCTATGAGTGTGCAGGATATCCAGGCCCAGGCTGTAACATCTGTTGGCAAATGTGCCACAGGATTCCATTCAGAACCTGTTTGTCTCCATGCCCAACCGTATCACATCTTGTATCCAGGCTGGAGGCGGCCCAAAAGGGTAACTAGAGCCTCCTTTCAATTGTACAGTACTCCCCAATAAACTTATACTTTCACTTCAATATTGTAATCACTTACATATATCATCATTACATTCACACACATAGTTTCATTCGTTCCCAACAACTGTTTGGTGAGGTTTTTTTTGGTCAATGAGTGTATTTAAATTTTCAGAGCGCACCAATTTCCAGGCTTTGCTCCCTAAAATCCGTGCCCTTTATCAAATCTATGTTGTTGTTGTTTTTTATGTCAGTCTATAAAGTAAAAAGAAATCCATTTTCACTTATATATCATTTCAAACAGAAACTTCTCTGAGAAAAACGTGATGATTGATGCAAGCAGTTTGGATTACAGCACTAAACTTCCCTTATGTGCACAGAAGCTTGAATTCAAAACTAAAGCAAATTTCAGACACCAAACACAACTGACACATTTCAAAACCAGGTCCGATTTGTAGTGCCAGCACATTTGACAGCCAGAGAGAAGAAAACATGCCCACTGAATTGCAAGGCCACGATTTCTAAAAAGCAAGGCACACAAAACCAGAACGTCAGCTCATTTGCATATCCGAATAAATAGCATTTTTTTGTGTGTGTAGAAATTCAAGACACACTGAAAATCGAGCACAATTTTCATGGTCACCATCAGCAATAAATGCACTGCATTAGTGGTAAACTAGTCACACCAACTATTAAAACTAGATCAAAGATTAAAGGGTGAAAACAGTACCTTATTCAGGACATAAGTGATTTAATAAAATCATGCTCAAAAGCGTAAAACAAAAACGTTCCTAAGAATTTGTCTATAAGAAAAGCTATATGTCAAATGAAAACACACAACAATCCAGTTATTCAAAATAAACAGGGCAGTTAATCAACGAAAGGACGCAACAAGTGCCGTATTGCCTAATCGAACCCTCAAACCTACCTTTTTACGAACTTAATTTCACGTTCTAAAGATTATTCCCTATGTGCCTAATGGGATACTGTGCACTCGACTGCTGTACCAAATGAACCAGCTGATTGGCTGGAGCAGTAGTCAGTCATAGGCGAGGGACCTCCCAGTCCAGGCCCAGCCTGTTTGGGAGATATCGCCGTTGGTGTACAGTTAGAACCTGGGTTTGGGGGGTTAACATGGGCAATCCCTGACTTGACCCATTTCATTCACAACGCTACAGTCCGACCTTACCAGAAGGTCTTTTAGAAAGTCTATTAAACTGTCACACTAAAATAAAGTTTCTACCACAGACTTCACTTACTGTCCTACATTCCTCATTCACCCTAATGCCACGACTGCACACGAATGAGGAAATCAGTACTGGCAGTTTGGAAAGAAAAACTAGAGCTGGGCAATGTGCGAAGTAACTGCGATCAATGTTTTAAATGAACATTTTCATTAGGAAAACTGTCTTCATGGATGTGGAATCCATCCTGCTGTGTATGACGTTAACACTTTAAATAAGATGGGTTAAGAAGCAGCAGGCAAATGCAGGTCATTTGGAAGAACAGCACGAAACCAGATAATGGTTTACATAAAGGTGCTTGCCATTTTTAATTGCTCACAATTGTTATCAAACACAAACCAGTCAAGCACATCTGCTTCCCTTGGCAAGATTCACCCCCTCTCCAGCTGTGTTCAAGTTAACAGCAGTGGTATTTCCACAGGAGGAGATGCCTGAGCACTCTCAAGTCCAATTGAAGGTTTGGTACCACCTTCAAGATGCTTTCCTAAGAGACTGCATACAGAGCCTGTGCCCATTCTCTGGCCCGTAGCAGCCACAGATAAACCAATCACAATGGTTCCTGCTGCTTGGCAGCCAGACAATAACCAATACATACTTGCAGGACCCAAATTAAACCAATGTCACTGTAGGTAAGCAACTGATTATCACCCAGCTCTACATGAAGCTACATTGAGCTATAGATATGTTCTAGCTGAAGAAAGAAAGAGGTGATGCTAGCCCAAAGCAGCCCAGTGCCCTGACACCATCTTACAGCCTCCACTGTCTCTGGACTTGGATCCAGACCCCCTACGATTCTCATCATGGTTAAAATGTGGGGGAGAGAAAAGAACAAAGACCACACCTAACAATCCACAAACAGTCTGGACAACAGACCAAACAATCGGAAGTGCTTCAACAAACCACACCAGCACAAAAACCATTTCAAAAAGTTGAATCTCTAGCAAACCCAGAGATATTCAAGCTTCATCCACATGTGCACAACAGTTCAGTGTCACAGGTCAAGCCAACAAATCCAAGCATACTGATGTTCCACCAAACCAAATGAACCAGTGTGAAATCGCGATAACATTCCAGAAATCAGCTCTAACTACAAACTGGTGATCGGCAAGTCTTTAATCGCACTGCAGGAATTCAGAGGCTCTCATTGGCCAGCGTCTCGGTGGACAGCCAGATCTTGGCTCCATTGAGGAACTTGCTGAGAGGGGTTCCCAAAATGCTGCGTCGACACAGATTCCCCATAGGGGAGAAAGGAAACGAGGAGCTGAGGTAATCAGGAGGAGTGGCTGACTCTCGGGGACACAAGCCCGTCTTAAAGTACATTCTGCCTAGCTCTGCGTGGGGGGTGCCAGGGCTGAGGGCGGGACTCGTCCCACCGGTGCAGTGCCGCAGCTGATTCTGGAGTGTCTCGATCTCGTCCACTAGCAGCGAGATCTTGTGGAACACAGTGATGGGGCCACCGTTGGAGATTCGGCCCTCGGGCACCCAGCGCAGGAAGTAGAGCTTCCACAGGGGCAGGTGGGAAGGCAGGAGCTGGGGCAGCAGCAGACCCTGCAGGTCGATCGGCCTGGAGAGGCAGTCATGCAGAAAGCACTCGGCCGGGCTCTCCTGCTTTTCTTGCATTTGAGCCATGTCTACCCGCAGCCGTGGCATCAGCGAGTTCCGCCGCATCAAAGTCTGCAACTCGGCCAGACCGCCGTTCCTCAGATCTGAAGGCAGGCCTCGCAGCGTGGAGCTGTAGCTTTTCTGCTAAAAGAGATATTCGTTTAAACTGATCATTAAGAAGCTGCTTAAGGTTACATGTATAGCTAGTCCTGAATGGATTTGAAAGTTTCTATTATTTTAGAAAGACTACAGTGAGCAAACAGCGATACTGCTAGAAAACTGATCTGCAATAGTGCTGTGATCCATGTCAGTCCTCACCTTACTGCGTCTGTGTGTGAACGTACGCACTGTGCCATTGTGCACACAGGGGGCACTCTTGCCCACATACAGAGGGTTGTTGAACAGGGCCTGATCTCTCAAGCTGAACTGCTGAGACCAGTCCCACACTGGGGGAAACCGTAGACCTTTGTCCTTCCCTAAGGAGATGCTCCTACTCAGGGCAAAATCCTGTCAATGTGAAAGGAAGGAAAAAGACAGAGAGTCAAGAACAAACAAAACAACTTTTTCAACAATCCTCAGTTCACAGCAGTGTTATTTCATTACACATTAAGCATGGGCCGATAATTATATTTATACAAACAATTAATGACTGAGGAATTATTGCCAAAAAACAACATTCCTAACTCAGTTAGGAAAACCCACATGACCATTAGTGTGTCTTCCAACATAACATGTTTTCTGATGGTTCTACAGCCTAAATATCACATAGGAGTGCTTCAAATACTTTCATTGGTTGGCAAAGATCTGGGGCGGGATTCACAAGAATTTTTTTAAGAAAGAAAATCTTCTTAAATGTGTATTTTTTCTTAACTTCATTCTTGGGAAAAAAAAAAGTTCCGAAAGTTTGTTATTCTTCAAATAATTTCTTAAGAATTCTATTTTTTTTGTTCTTAACTTTCTTCTTAAGAACAATTCTAAGAATGAGTGATATTTCTTGAACACTTTGTGTTCTTAAATGCTTTCTTAACCTTACGAGAACGTCACACTTATCTTAGGATGTAAGCGTTGAAGGTAAGCATCGAAATTTTATAAACTATTTTAAGCATTTCAATTTAAATGGTTAAAAGTATTTCGAGTGAAGTTCATCCTTAAAATACAAAAGTCTTGCGCAGAAAAATGTAAGCTGTAAAATCCAACGTAGTCTACGTAAGAAAATCTTAAGAAAATAATTATGATTTTCTTAAGGTAATATTTGAGAACTTAAGTTTTTTTTCGAGAATTGCATTTAAGAACATAATGAACTTGTGTTTGTCTTGAAAATCTTCACAAGCTTTTTCTTAAGAAAGCTTTTGTGAATCCGACCCCAGGTTCCATGCGTCACCCATAGTTTCGCTCCGCTACCTTTAAAAGTATAATAGGAACTAAAAATCTGTCTTTTGACTCTGGATGTAGCAGGCAAATACACTGTACAGCGCTGTACAGTATACAGTACTCAACTCTGATGACCATTTATAGACATATATAACAGATTCCTATGATAAATGCTTATATGTATTTATGTAATTATAATGAATTTCCACTCATGTTTTTAGCGGTATCTCTGACACAACTACGTAGGATCTAGTGTGGACTGTGGTAGCCTAGCGGTTAAGGTACTGGACTCTGGACCAGAAGGTCCAGGGTTCAAATCCCACAACTGCCAAGCTGCCACTGTTGGGTCCTTGAGCAAGACCCTTAACCCACAATTGCAATTGTAAGTCGCTCTGGATAAGGGCGTCTGCTAAATGCTGTAAATGTAAATGTAAATCTGCACGTAGTTTTCTTGTTTATATCATGGCAGCCAAACCCACAAGCAATGTGACAGGACAAGCAATGATACTGAAAGTAACAAAGCTGTGCCCAATATGAGGGGGAAAAATCATAATTGGGTAACTTTCAACTACTTGATGTGATACCACAAATGTCTTTAGATTTAGTGAGTACATGTTCACGATTCGTTTTCCCACGCACAGGGTGGCATGTCTGTTCCAATATCAAATATGCTCAATATGCTGTAAGAGATTAGTTGAAAAATGATGGAGAAGTTCTAAAGAGCGAACTTGTAAAGAAAACCAGTGTACAAAAAAGTGGGCATACAACCCAATAAGTGTGTACTGAAGCGGTGTACTGTTCAACTGTCTCACCCTGCTGTGTTCAGCACTTTGTCTTGGGCAGTTAAAAAGGAAGGTGCTGAATACGGGGACCCACATGCTGTCACTGAGCATGATCAGATACATTTCTGTGAACTCAAATGCTGCTGGGTATTGTTCCATTATCTGCCACACACAGTTCAGGAAGAGCAGGAACAGAGGAGACTGGAAAATAAAGAACAGAGAACAAATTGAAGTGTTAAGATAAATATTTCCCTTGTCACCTGACTGAGCGAATAATATTGACCCACTGAGATGCAGCAAGGGAAAGCAAAAGACACAATGTGGTATACACACTGTATAGACAAAGGTTTGTGGACAGCCCTTCTAATGACTGAGCTCTGCTATTTAAGGAACACATTCATAATGTAATAGAATTCTGGATTCTCCAAAGGCAAACAGTGGCAGTAGAATGGGTTGTATTGATACCCCAGTGACTCTCAATATTACACATTTATAGGTTTCCACTTCCAACAAGTCAGTTCATCAACTTTCTGCCCTGCTGTCCTTAAACATAGTCCACACAGAACTGGTTGAGAACTTGGCAGGCTTGCACAGAACCTTGACCTCAACTCAATCAGACACCTTGAAAATGCACTGGAATGACAAACATGATCCAGGGCGTACTGTCTAACATCACAGTCATGTTCCAAAATCTAGTGGAAAGCCCTTTTAGAAGAACTAGCGCTGTTGTAGCAGCAGAGGTAGGGGCAAACGCCATCATAACACCCATGTTTTGGATGTAATTGTCTGGGCGTCCACAAACTTTTGTCTATATAGTGTACTCAGGTGATTGTTGAGTACAATTTTCCATACACAAATTATTGGTCATACAGTCTTGGACGGTCAGATTTGTGACGTCCAATGTACAGAAACATAGCAATAGATGACCATGAATACTACAGTAACTTTTGGTCACAAAATTACATTTTAAGCATAGAACTGTGGTAACCGTGAAAGCATTATAGAACTGGAAACCCCATTTCTGGTGTTTTCTCAGTAGCACGTTGTTTTGCTGGGTCCTGGGTGTTTCCATATTTGTCTTCATCTGTTACGCTGCATGCTCATGACACCTGCAGTCCACGTGTTGTAACATATTCACAAAAAAAAGTTGTCCATCACTTCATACAGAACTTCCAAGAAAATGTTGTTCTTGAAAGAAGACTTCCATACGCAAAAACTGACTGATATGACAGTGGTCTGTGTGATGGAATGACTGTAGGTCATGAAAATATTTTTCTACCTCCTCTTTGTCATTCTTCTTCAAGTGGTTGCAGCGATCAAGGAAGCGATGGCCAGCCATCACCCACTCCTTCTGCACCAGGCTCTGAAAACCTGCCAGACTTCGACAATGAGGGTCACACATCAGTTGCACCAAAGATGAGATCACACAGCTCAGATCCCTATCCTCTTCCTCTGCACAGAAAGAGTCAATGAAACATGAGAAAGAATAACAGACAGAAGAAACAGAGCGCTCTGCTTTGTACTGGTAGACATCAATCTGTTAAGCGCAAGAAGCTTTGTACAGTGGTGCTTGAAAGTTTGTGAACCCTTTAGAATTTTCTATATTTCTACATAAATATGACATAAAACATCATCAGATTTTAACATAAGTCCTAAAAGTAGATCAAGAGAACTCAGTTAAATAAATAAGACAAAAATATTATACTCGGTCATTTATTTAATGAGGAAAATGATCCAATATTAGACATTAGTGGCAAAAGTATGTGAACCTTTGCTTTCAGTATCTGGTGTGACCCACCTGTGCAGCAATAACTGCTACTAAACGTTTCCTGTAACTGTTGATCAGTCCTGCACACCGGCTTGGAGGAACTTTAGCCCATTCCTCCGTACAGAACAGCTTCAGCTCTGGGATGTTGGTGGGTTTCCTCACATTAGCTGCTCACTTCAGGTCCTTCCACAACATTTCCATTGGATTAAGCTCAAGATTTTGACTTGGCCATTCCAAAACATGAACTTTATTCTTCTTTAACCATTCTTTGGTAGAACGGCTTGTGTGCTTAGGGTCGTTGTCTTGCTGCATGACCCACCTTCTCTTGAGATTCAGTTCATGGACAGATGTCCTGATATTTCCTTTAGAATTCTCTGACATAATTCAGAATCCATTGTTCCATCAATGATGGCAAGCCGTCCTGGCCCAGATGCACAAAAACAGGCCCAACCATGATACTACCACCACATGTTTCACAGATGGATAAGTTCTTATGCTGGAATGCAGCGTTTCCTTTATCCAAACAGAACGTCCGCTTTTCTTTTAAACCAAAAAGTTCTATTTTGGTCTCATCCGTCCACAAAACTTTTTCCAATAGCCTTCTGGCTTGTCCACGTGATCTTTAGCAAACTGCAGATGAGCAGTAATGTTCTTTTTGGAGAGCAGTGGCTTTCTCCTTGTAACCCTGCCATGCACACCATTGTTGTTCAGTGTTCTTCTGATGGTGGACTTATGAACTTTAACATTAGCCAATGTGAGAGAGGCCTTCAGTTGCTTAGAAGTCACCCTGGGGTCCTTTGTGACCTCGCCACCTATTACAGGCCTTGCTCTTGGAGTGATCTTTGTTGGTCAAGCACTCCTGGAGGGTAACAATGGTCTTGAATTTCCTCCATTTGTACACAATCTGTCTGACTGTGGATTGGTGGATAGAGGTAGATATGGTTTTGTAACCTTTTCCAGCCTGATGAGCATCAACTCTTTCTCTGAGCTCCTCAGAAATCTCCTTTGTTCGTACCATGATACACTTCCACAAACATGTGTTGTGAAGAGCAGACTTTGATAGATCCCTGTTCTTTAAATAAAACAGGGTGCCCACTCACACCTGATTGTCATCCCACTGATTGAAAACACCTGACTCTAATTTCACCTTTAAATTAACTGCTAATCCTGGAGGTTCACATACTTTTTCCACTCACTAATAAGTAATATTGGAAAATTTTCCTCAATAAATAAATGACCAAGTATAATATTTTGGTCTCATTTGTTTAACTGGGTTCTCTTGATCTACTTTTAGGACTTGTGTGAAAATCTGATTAAGTTTTAGGTCATATTTATGCAGAAATATAGAAAATTCTCAGAGGCTTCACAAACTTCTAAGCACCACTGTATAGTTACACTACAGAAATTCAAGCAACAATAAAATAACGGTGGCAATAAAGAAAGCACAGAGATTCATTTCTGGGCACCTAACTAACCTTGCAGTATGACGGAGCATTGTTTCCCATCCAGCATGTAGACGACCTCCACTGCATGCTTCAAAAATGCTCTGAAACACGCCATACACGTTTTACTAACAGATAAATAAGATTAATACAGTGATTACAGAAAATCATCATACCCTTCTGAAATAGTCACCTTTTTTGGAAATCAAAACCATTAACACGCATATCTTTTTCCAACTTTAGATACACATTTTGCACAAAAGGCAACAGTTCTGAAAATTAATTAAAAATGAAAACACTAGAATAACAGAGCAGAAAAAGTGATCACCCACTCATTTTCTAATGCATATGAGTCACGTTTTGCTTTAATTACAGCCATCTGTCGATTTGGATATTGTTACCAGCTTTTCACACAAAGACTATAGAATATTTGACCACATTTTTGTGCAGAACTGTTCGTGTTCAGGCAAATTTGCTCTCTTAAAATCCATTCTTTTCATTGATTTTAGCTCAGAGCTCGGACTTGGCCAGTCAACAACATTCACCTTCCTTCCTGCAGCACTTTTGTTGCTTTTTCCAACAGAAGTTTGTCTCTGATAAGCAGAAAAATATTCGTAAAAATGATAAAATGTTATACCATAGAAAGTACATAGTTTTAGTAATATAATAAGTAATATTTGAACAACGAAAATACAGCGCTCGAAAATAACCCCCTTGTTATATTTATTACGGTATATATTATAATGCCCTTAAGCAGGGCTGACTCTTATTGATCTTTACATCTTTATTTATTGTTTATCCCTCATTATCTTGTATCTAACATGTACCTTTACACAATTTTAGCCCAGAGCCCTTTTGAAAGTAAGTTTGCAACCATGGTGATTTCTTTGGGTTATCATGCACTACTAGCAGTGAAATCCTCCAGGAACAGCCAGTTTTCTTCTGAAGTAATCAAACCCGCAACCGTTGATGTCACAAGGAGGCCAGTTAGATTGGTGTATGATTTGGTAGGTGATTGGTTGCATCTGAGTAAATTTATAATGGTTTCTGTAAACAGGCTGATAACTTATCCAAACCAGATATTTAAATAATTAAAGTTTTTAATACAGTAGTTACCTATACAGTGGGGCAAAAAAGTATTTAGTCAGCCATTGATTGTGCAAGTTCTCCTACTTAGAAAGATGAGAGAGGTCTGTAATTTTCATCATAGCTACACTTCAACTATGAGAGACAAAATGAGGAAAAAAAATCCAGGAAATCACATTGTAGGATTTTTAAAGAATTTAATAGTAAATTATGGTGGAAAATAAGTATTTGGTCAATAAATTTGGTTCAACTCAATACTTTGGAACATAACCTTTGTTGGCAGTGACAGAGGTCAAACGTTTCCTGTAAATCTTCAGCAGGTTTGCACACACTGTAGCTGGTGTTTTGGCCCATTCCTCCATGCAGTTTTGGGGCAACACGGACTTTCAACTCCCTCCACACATTTTCTATGGGGCTGAGGTCTGGAGACTGGTTAGGCCACTCCAGGACCTTGAAATGCTTTTTACGGAGCCACTCCTTCGTTGCCTGAGCGGTGTGTTTGGGATCATTGTCATGCTGGAAGACCCAGCCACGTTCCATCTTCAATGCTCTCACTGATGGAAGGAGGTTTTGGCTTAAAATCTCACGATACATGGCCCGTTCATTCTTCCCTTAACATGGATCAGTCATCCTGTGATGTTTCCACCCCCATGCTTCACAGTAGGTATGGTGTTCTTGGGATGCAACTCAGCATTCTTCTTCTTCCAAACACGATGAGTTGAGCTTTAACCAAAAAGTTCTATTTAGGTTTCATCTGACCACATGATATTCTCCCAATCCTCTTCTGGATCATCCATATGTTCTCTGGCAAACTTCAGACGGGCCTGCACATGTACTGGCTTAAGCAGGGGGACACGCCTGGCACTGCAGGATCAGAGTCCCTCTCGGCGTAGTGTGTTACTGATGGTAAGTGTAGTCTTTGCATATAACCTATGAATATACTCACACATTAAATTATCTCTAGATTATTTATAATAACTAATACAATGGAATTGCTAGGTAAATAGTTATACTGCATTGTTCAGGAAACAATGACATGAAAAAGAAGTCTGTATATGTGATGAAAGAAATGGGAAAGATGATGACTCGCCAGAAATCAAATTCAATTATTTGGTGGAACTTTCCGGATTTCTGTTTTTGACCGCAGAATAGTTTTGGTCCAAGGTTGGTTAAATCCACGGATGCGGGAGCCATGGTTACAGAGGGCTGACTGGAGATGTGCAATTTTTAAAAATATTATTTTCACTTTGATATTGAGGGGTGTAATGTGTATATGTAGCTGGGAAGAATCAGATGTATTACAATTTTCATTGTAACCAAAAGGTAACACTTCTAATAGGGTAGGATGATTTTTTTATACGCACTGTTCATGTACCAAGAAGAATGAGCAACAATTTCGACAGTTCAGCCTTTTAAAATGCCACAGTGTAATGTCACAGATGCACTGAGTCATCTAAATAAAAGATGACGCAAAAGGTGCTGCCAGCATGAGGCTGTGAGAGATCCAGTCTGTCACTTGGCAAATGCTAGATGTTTATTCATACCTGACATACTCCATCCATCGAGAACTCTCCATGGAGGACAGCCACTTCTCTTCGGACTCCTCAAAGGGATCTGCATGCAGACACGAATCACTTACTGTTATGCTCATTTATCTTTAATAAATGAAGCTGTTAATAGAACAATCCTCACCCAAACGCAAGTATAAATATAACTGAAACAAGTTATTTGTAAAAACAAAAATGAAACAGCCAAGTCATGTCTGCTACCTGAGGTTAATGACAGTTGAACCCCTCTATCCAAATTCCTATAACATACGGAGTACTTTAATACCATACTCACCACCTAAAGCATGAGGCGAGGAGTTCACAGATGTTAACTCACAGAGGTGGGGATATGACAATACTACAACCAGGTAGTGATTTTTCCAGAATAATAACGTACACAAGGCTCCGGCAATCTCATTCGAACCATTGTCCGGAAGATGGTACATTTGGATAACGTGAGCTGAACTGTATTTAGTTTTTCCATTACAGTCATGTTAGACAATGTAGCAACTAGAACGTTAATCACAACTGCTTAGCATCAATCCCAATGAAGCACATTTCCTGACTAGTTTCTATTTGTTTTTTCCTTAAAATAATTGGCAGTATAAACCTTATCAGAATATTATTATATAATATATTGCTTTTTAGTAACTGAGTAACATTTCTTATTTTCAACATGTCTTATCCTTCTGCATCACATTTCATTGTGACTTCTCTGCAAGACTGAAGTTACATTTCCAGCATTTAGCAGACGCCCTTATCCAGAGCGACTTACAATTGGTACAGTCTTACAATCCAAGCAATTGTGGGTTAAGGGCCTTGCTCAAGGACCCAACAGTGGCAGCTTGGCAGAGGTGGGATTTGAACCCAGGACCTTTTGGTCCATAGTCCAGTACCTTAACCGCTAGGCTACCACAGTCCCACAAATGACCACCAGCCTCATAATCTACGTTGTTACGATTTAAATCGACATGATGAGGATCATCCTAACTCTCACGGAGGTGGTTTGGCTTTGAAAAGGCGAATGTTGCTCAAAGACGACAATCTGAAAAACTATGGCAAAATCAGTTATATCACCAACCAATTAATGGGAGTCGATCTCACCAAAACTCTCCTCACACCAACACAGCAGGGCCAGTTATGCCCTCTTCGATTCCCCCCACAGACAAGTATAAAAACATCCGAGATTGAACATTTGAGTGAAACCTTTAAATCAATCTGTGAATACACAGAGAATGCGTGTTACCAGAGTAGTCATGAAGAACACTGTCATGTTCAAGAAACCATTTGGAGATGAATTCAGCTTTGTGATATGGTGAATATGTGGTCATAAAGGCATGGACAAGGTTAGCAATAATACTCAGGCAGGCTGTGTCATTTAGACAATGCTCAATTGTCCAAAGTGTGCCAAGAAATGATCCCCACACATTTACACCACCAGCAGTAGCCTGAACTGTTGCTACAAAGCAGGATGGATCCATGCTTTCATGTGGTTTTCTCCAAATTCTGAACCTACATCCAAATGTTGCGGCAGAAATCAAGAATCACCAGACCAGGCAACGTTTTTCCAGTCTTCTTTTGTCTAATTTTGGTAAGCCTGCGTAACAGCCTCACTTGATAGCACCAACAACCACGCTACATTCAAAGTCAAATTACACTGAGTGAAAAAAAGCAACTTAAAAGAACAAACAAAAAACAAACGTTTAATTTTCCAGATAAGTATAGTCAAAATTTCAGTTACCGTTTAGCTCAGTGCATCACTAATCATTTTTATTCTAGTTTAAATCTTTTCCTGGTAAGTGTTCTGATGAATATGTTTGAACTTGTATCCATTGCAGGGCTGTTTAGAGTAGGGCTGCAACAACGAATCGATAAAATCGATAATAATCGATTATTAAAAGTGTCGACAACGGATTTCATTATCGATTCGTTGTGTCGCATGATTTATATGTCCCTCCCCTTATCATATACGCTTACGTTCATTGCGGCACTTCGTCACGCTGGAAAAAAATACGAGCGAGTTGAACGGAGCGTGGCGGAGCCGGCGCGGAGGCGGAACATTCAAAGTAAGTTAGAATTAAGAATGGAATAAATTCTACAAATGAAACATGACCGACGCAGAGAAGAAGGTTCGGCTTAAGTCCTCAAAAGTGTCGGAGCACTTCACGCTTCACACAACAAAATGTGTAACATGCAAGCTTTGCAAAAGTGATCTGACCTGGCACGGGAACACCCCGGTGCTGATACAGCCCTCGAAACGGCAACATATCGGAGTCACCGATGAGGATGATGAAGGGAGCTCAACAACAGCGTAAGTCACCACAATATCCCGAGTTTGTTCCGTTTTGAAGTGAGGAAACGGGGTACGGCGCACTCACACATGCGAACGGGCACAGCAACGTTGATGGCTTGTTTTTGCTTGTTAGCTGGATAATGATAGTTATGGACTTAGCAGAGACAGATATCCTATATTGGCCAAGCTAGCCAAGTCCTATTTATGCATTCCTGCTACTTCATCACTGTCTGAGCGTTTATTTTCTGCGGCAGGAAATATAGTCTCTAAAAAGAGAGCCAGCTTTAGCCAGGAGCATGTTGACATGCTAACATTTTTGGCTTGCAATGCAAAGTTTCTAAAGAAAGAGCGTGAATGAGTTTGTATGTAGTGTTTGCATCAGAGATGCACTTATTTTTCTTTATTATTTTATTTATTTTAATTTATTAATTAATACTTAAATTTTATTAAATTATTAATTTAATAAAATTAATAAAAAAATATTTAATATTTATTATTATTCTATTATTGTAAGCACTTATTTGCTCTGTTCTCAATGTTATATTTCTGAATAAAGACATGGAAATTGTTTTTTTTTTTTTTATCCGATTCATCGATTAATCGAAAAAATAATCGACCGATTAATCGATTATTAAAATAATCGTTAGTTGCAGCCCTAGTTTAGGGGCCACTGCTGCACTGGGCCTCCCTCAGAAACAGCCTGTGTGCCTGTTACGTCCAACTCAGCCAGAAGGCAACCCAGGAATTTCGAGAATTTAGGAATTAGACCACTGTGCCATCCAATAACTAATTACAATAAACATAATTAGTGTATCCAGGTGTGTGGGGAGCCGAGAAAACAGCAAACATGCAGCAGCTCATCACTCATCAACAAGTACAGAAGAGACTAAGTGTTTGTACAAGAGCAAACTGTAAGCTGTAAAACTGTAAAGCGAAGAGTGTATAGTGCTCACCGATCACACAGATCTGCCGTAGCTTCACTGAGCCACCTGGATGTCCTGGTGCCTCGGCAGGCTTTTTGTCCAAATCTGTCCTTTAGGACATTGCTGCGCAGCGGGTGGCTTTTGATTATTGCACTGCAAATCCTGTCCAAATCCAGAAGACATATATTAAGGAGACGACATAAGGAGATGTCAGTGTGTTGTAGGGTTTCCTGTAACCACTTTGTTTGGGCTCAGACAGCTTGGCCGCTGTCCTCATTTGTAGTGCCAAAAGATTAAGCAATCGAGCTGATGCCAGAGTCGAAATAAATTGCAAACAGACACTCCATAAGCAACCCCAGATGAAAGCGAATTAAGACTTTCCCACAGTGAGCGATCTGAAATCGGCTTTATTTATTACGTACACTATACGGCCAAAAGTTTGTGCACGCCACTTCTAATTAGTGTTCCCAACCACACTCACTACTGCCGATTCACAATATAAATCAAACAGGAATTGAATCTTCTTAGTTAATAATAGCGGACTGTAATGGAATGGATTATTCTGAACACCTCAGTTCCTCTCCGTGTAACACTTTCATAGGTTTCCACCGAGACAGCAAGGCACTTAAAGCACTCCACATAAAACACTCCATAAAGATTTGGCTTGCACAAAGTAACCTTAACTCCTTCAGTCACCTTTGAGATTAACTGGAATGCCAACAGTGAGCCAGAGCTTACAATCCAACATCATGATCCAAGATGTGGTGGTAAGCCTTCACAGAAGAGTGAAAGCGGTTATATCACAAAAGAAGAAACAAACTACATACAAAGACCAATAATTGTAACTGCAAGTTCTGGGTGCCCACAAACCTTTGGCCATACAGTGTAGGAACTTGATCCTCTTTTTATGTGTGCAGCCCTTACCTTTGATCTAGCTTCCTCTGCTGCAGGGGATCAGTGATACTGGACATGCGCACCAGGGCACTCCCATTAGGGTGATTCCAGCACCATAACTACACACAAACACACACAAACAAATAGTTTTGTGCTACATGTGGTACAATTCCTCTGTTTTATGAACAGCTGTAACCACAGATGCAACCATGTTCATAGCCTACAAATGAGCTTTTAAACTATATTTATGTTTTCCTCTCACTCTTACCAACCAGGGTATTAAAGAGATACCCAGTGCTTTTCAGCCTGCGCGTGAGCACATACACAGAAGAGGCAAAATGTAAAAACTGCCCACTTCATAGGATTTTTCTCAAGAGTATAGGAACCCTGAGTGACGCAAGTATGGAAGTTGGTCCAGAATTGCTACGCAAGCGCCCATGTTGAGGGCAAATGCCATTTTTATAGTATACTTGTAGCCATATAAACAACAGATCTAAAATGGTAAAAAAGAAAAAAAAGACAAATGGACGATCAGTGAAGTCCAAGCTTTAAGGAACCTACTGGGATAAACGTTTGTCAGAAGCAGAAACAGTAAATCTGTGCACTCACTGGGATGCGCTGAGAATTAAAGTAACAAGCGTACTGCTTCAAGTCCTGATCCGCCAACGAAGATGGAACCACAAAGAACTCTGGGAGACTAGAAAACAAAACACTCTTTTAAACAAGACACACAAGATCACTGTCAATGCAACTAATTAAACAGCAGTAAGACGATGAACACAGGGTCTGTTCAGAAGCCCAAAAAAGTGTCACCATGATTGGCTTTCATAGTCCTTACATTTACATTTACAGCCCTTATCCAGAGCGACTTACAACTGATACAGTCTTACAATCCAAGCAATTGTGGGTTAAGGGTCTTGCTCAAGGACCCAACAGTGGCAGCTTGGCAGAGGGGGGATTTGAACCCTGGACCTTGTGAGTCCAGTACCTTAACCACTAGGCTACCACAGTCCTTGTTAGTGCAAACTCATTCCCTTGGTCCCTTTCTGTCTGAGTCACTGGCTCTCCCTGTGTGGCCTCTATGTGGTCTCTATCTGTCGTTCACACACAAGTACACCTTTGAAATTCAAACATGTACTTGTGTCTCCTCTTAACAGGTTGTAATTTGAATCGGATTTGGGAATGTTGACACCAGCAACACATGTTTCTGCCCAGTGTTACACAGATGGAACTGTTACATAAGCTCGATATAAGCTCGTTGCATAAGACTTATTTTGATTAAATGAAGATTTGTGTGCTAAATAAGCTAGACTAATCCTCATCCTTCAGGTTCTCATTATTAACAATACTGTCTGAAAACCAGCATTCAGTGCATATTAAAGCTGCACAATGAGATCGTATTTAATCCATAATCACAGTTCTTGGATTTCCTGATTTGTTAAAATGGAACAAACCTGCACAGGATTAATAGTGTTAATAGTACTGTTTCATTTACTCTCTAACACCTGGAAGTGGAAGTGCACACGAATATTGTCCCCTTAAATGAATTAAACGTAATTGGTAGAAATCTTGCAGTATTTATTTTATTGATGACTATGAACAATCGGCTCAAAAATAACTCTTGTATTTAACATCTACAATGGAAGGATGTTAAATACACTCACCAACCACTTTATTAGATTTATTAGATGTGGGACTGTGGTAGTCTAGCGGTTAAGGTACTGGACTCTGGACCAGAAGGTCCAGGGTTCAAATCCCACCTCTGCCAAGCTGCCACTGTTGGGTCCTTGAGCAAGGCCCTTAACCCAACAGTTTACACCTAATTGCTTGGATTGTAAGACTGTACCAACTGTAAGTCGCTCTGCTAAATGCTGTAAATTAGATACATCTGTGCATTGGCTCAATGCATTTAGGCATGTAGACATGGTCAAGACAACCTGCTAAATTTCAAGCCGAGCATCAGAATGATCGAACAGGGGATCTCTGGAGCTGTGGGGCGACTGTTAATCCATAAACTTGTATTTCTATTGCACTTGATATTCATGTTATTCATTCATGGGCTGTGGTGGCCTAGCGGTTAAGGTAATGGACCAAAAAGTCCAGGGTTCAAATCCTGCCTCTGCCAAGCTGCCACTGTTGGGTCCTTGAGCAAGACCCTTAACCCACAATTGCTTGGATTGTAAGATTGTATCAATTGTAAGTCGCTCTGGATAAGGGCGTCTGCTAAATGCTGTAAATGTAAATGTTATCAGGAACGAGCAAAATAGCAAAAGATTGCACACATACACAACCACATACACGCACCTGGGGGAGACCAGATAGTCCTCGTTGATGGCGCATACTCTCCATTCTGAGGCACCTGTGCGTTTGATCTCTCTGTCCCAGTCGGAAGAGCAGTCAAACATGGGAGTCTGCACACCCGTGCTGGGATCCAGTCCATTCACCTTCTCACCTGCACACACACCCAGGCTCAGTTTTTATATGTTGGTGTGTATCCGTGTAAACACTACATAACACACTAGATATCTGTGTACAAACTGAACTGGAGGCTGAAATCAATTCTTACATGGGGACATTTTCTAAAATAGGGTTGCTTTTTGTGTGTGACCAAAGTGCCTTTTCACTGGAGAGGATTTCGTTCTGACTTTCCTTCAGTTATCTAGATGAAATGATTCACCGACATTGCCAGACTGATTAAAGTCAGTGGCTTAGATGGATGTAATTGTCAGCTGACGTATCTGTAGCCACATACTAAAAATGTGTATTCTTATCAGTAATAACTTGTAGGTTGCCACAGTTGGCGTCCCTACTGCTCCCATAAATCTGGTGACTGGCAACCAGAATTGTTGCAATTCTTGACAAACCCTTGCTGTGTGTGGACGAGCATCATCCTGCTGAAAAATGCCAGCTGGAATCCCTGCCATGAGAGGCAACACGTAACATTGCCGAGTTGTTAGTGTCCCTCGTACTATGGGTGACCGACTAAAATATGCGATGGCTGCCCAGATCATCAGGGCCAGTGTGTCGCTCAACAGCAAAAGAAGGTTTGAGGCGCTCACCACGAGGCCTCCATAGTCAAACCCAAGCATCATCATATCCAAACAAAGATCACTCCAAGAGCAAGGCGTGTAATAGTTGGCGAGGTCACAAAGGACCCCAGGGTGACTTCTAAGCAACTGAAGGCCTCTCTCACATTGGCTAATGTTAATGTTCTTGAGTCCACCATCAGAAGAACACTGAACAACAATGGTGTGCATGGCAAGGGCTGCAAGGAGAAAGCCATTGCTATAATATCTTTGTCTCATTTGTTTAACTGGGTTCTCTTTATCTACTTTTAGGACTTGTGTGAAAATCTGATGATGTTTTAGGTTCTACCGGGTTCACAAACTTTCAAACACCACTTTGTGACAACACTCGTAGGCATGTTTTTGGTCTATCCTACCTTCCTCCAGCCGCACAATACGTATTCTTAGTTAAATGAGACTTTTAATTTTGTCATGCGTTATAAACAGCTTTATAGATTACAGCTTTAGAGATCAGTGTGTGCAACTTCGTGACCGAATGCACCACATACAGTTTGTGTAATACACACGAGTCATTGTGGGCTCGTAAAAGCAGCAAAACAGCTTGTTTGCCAGATTACTGTGGAAAACAAAGTAAAGAGTCCTAAAAAGGTTGTGGGTGGGAATTACCTGAGGAGCCATAGAAACGTGTTCCAACGTACTCAAATCCAAACAGTAGCTGGGTGTCGGCTGGGTGCGAGTAATGGGCAATGGCGAGGCAAACCTACAGCACAGAAAAGTTACATGCTATAGAACATTTGAAACATCTCCCCACAGAATTCAGACAATATTCAC
>JAJAGP010005980.1:0-26641 GCA_025084515.1 Ancistrus triradiatus | reverse complement strand
GGAGGGTAGGGGTGGTGTGGGACATGAATAGGTGATTGGATCAAAGCCCAGACAGGTTTGGCCATGTTGCAGCCCAATTCAGGCGTGCATGGTTTTTCCATATCACTGTTATGTCCCAGGGAGCGACCCCAGGCCTCTGGGCCTAACCCTCAGGACTCCTACAGATCCAGTTACATGTCTAAACATGACCTTAGTACCTAAACTTACCTGGAAGCCTAATTTTAACCCAATCTCAAACCATACACCTATCTATAAGACCTGACCTTAACCTTCACCTTGTCCCTAAACTTAACCCTAAAACCTAATCATAACCTGAACCATAAACCCCAGTTTTAACCCAAACTCAAAGCCTAAACCTAACCTTAACCCTAAACCTAACCTTTATCACAAAACCTAACCTTAACCCTAAAAACCCCACCTTTTCGGTCCCGCGCCCCCCACTTTTCTTGCGAGGAGGGTAGGGGTGGTGTGGGACATGAATAGGTGATTGGATCAAAGCCCAGACAGGTTTGGCCATGTTACAGCCCAGTTCAGGCGTGCATGGTTTTTCCATATCACTGTCATGTCCCAGGGAGCGACCCGGGCCTCTAGGCCTAACCCTCAGGACTCCTACAAATCCACTAATATGTCTAAACCTAACCTTAGTACCTAAACTTAACCATAAAGCCTAAGTTTAACCCAAACTCAAACCCTACACCCAGCCATAACCTTAACCGTCTATTTATCCCTAATCCTAAACTTAACCCTAAAACCTAACCTTAAACCTCAAGCCAAACCCTATGTCCTAGTACTAAACCCCAACCTGGTCCTGAAAGGCTGAAAGGTATCCCTAGCCTTTTTTCCCCTCCACTTTAAACCCAAAAGACATGGTTTTTATCCAGTCAAACTCAAGTAAAATGCAATCTGGAAAACGGCCACAAGAGGGCAGCAGAGGATTAAAAATGACTCTTCCCCCTTTAAGAAAACGCAATTGCGTTTTAAAACGGGTTTTAAATTACTATTGCCATTTAATCGGCACACTGTCCTTTAACTGGGCCCCTTAAACATTTCCTGTTAAACTTTGTTATTCTAATCGATCAGATCGGTACCAAAACGAAGGAAAATGCTGATTAGAACTTCACAGACCAGGGTTTGTGCAATGCATCATGGGTAGCCTAATTATCGTCATTTTAAGTGTAATAACTCTTTACTGGTAATAGGGAGGCCAAAATAGTTTTTTAAATCTAATACAGGTAAAAATGCCAAAATAAAATTTATTCGAATAGATTACACAAGGTCATATGACTTGGCCTCACCATGATAGCGAAGCCGATTCCAGATAGGTACCTGGACTGGCTATCCAACCTAAAAGTCTATTTGATAGGGGCTGACGGGTTTCGAACAGAAGCCTGTTGCCTCTGGGGACTTCCCAGTAGAAGCTTGATGGTTGATTCCTTGCATTCATCAGCTGGGGTTCAAGATTCCTGCCGTTGTTCAGCACGGCGTGAACTCTGATTGTCTGACTTCAGGAAGACCAAAGGGGGTGAGTAACCTTATACGAGGTACATTTGAAAGGTTATTGGATTCTAAACCACAACTTATCACCTGAGGCTTATGCCAATCTAAAGAGTGGAAAAGTTAAAAACAGGAAAAGTTATTCCGCTGTGTGAAGCGTCACACCTAAACAAAAACATAGGAAAACCTTATACGAAGATTATGGGATCTTAAACCACAACTTATCGACCAACACTGATGTCAATCTTAGGAGCGGCGTACAACTCAGCATTCCAAAAATCAGTGTCAACCAAAATAATAAAAGGACTTCATCCAAAAACAGGAAAAATCATTCCATTGTGTGAAGAGTCACACCTACAGCATAGGAAAACCTTATACGAGGTACATTTGAATTTTTATAGGATCTTAAACCACAACTTATCGACCAAAAGTGATGTCAATCTAAGGAACACCATACAACTCAACATTCCATAAATCAGCGTCAACCAACAAAATAAAGTGACTTGACTAAAAAACAAGAAAAGTCAATCCGTTGCATGAAACATCAGGCATAATACATGAGAGACCTTTCTGCTAGAAGCACCAGCTCTAAACTATCCTAAAATCCAACCAACTAAATCAATAGAAATTGGACATGGGACACAAAGTCGAGGATTGATCAACCTGCGGCTGGCCGCCTCAGAGGAGGGCGTGCAGTGTTCAAGGCCGAAACGTTCGATGATCCTGAGGTACACTGCTGATGATTGTGGCCCACCATTGCAAACAAAACAATCTGAACTCAAAATAAACCTCAGTTGCTGGTACTACATCTCAACACAGAAGGAGGAACGTTTATTTCATCTCGTGAAGCAACCGGACACAAAAAATATTCCTAACTCCTAAGTGTTACGATTCAAAGACAAAACCACCAAACACAGTCCTTAAAACGGCTCCTACTCTACTAACTTCCAGTAATCCCATTCGGGTTTTACTCTATTGGTTTTGTTAAAAAAGGAACGGACAAAAGGAACGGACAAAAGGAACGGACAATGGCAGTACTTGGCTCCCTATCTAACCACACTATGGGTTATATTAATGGGGGGAGTCATTCTATTCTCGCAAATTCTAACCCCGCCAGAACTTTCGGACCCAGTACGCCAACTGAACCAAAGCAGTCCCAGAAGTTAGTAGTTAGCAGTACGTAATGCATTCCCCTAATTTTAGCCCAAACTCAAACCATACCCCTGACTATATGTCCTGAACTTAACCTTTGCCTTGTCCCTAAACTTAACCTTAAAACTTAATCCTAACCCCCAACCCGAACCATAAACCCCAATTCTAAACCAAACTCAAAGCCTAACCATAACCTTAACCTTAAACCTAACCCTAACCCTAAAACCCCACCTGGTATCCTAAGGTATCCTTAGCCTTTTTTTCCCTCTACTTTAAACCCAAAAGACTTAGATATTATCCAGTCAAACTCAAGGAAAATGCAATCTGGAAAATGGCCACTAGAGGGCAGCATTAAAAATGACTGTTCCCCCTTTAAAGAAAACGCAACTGCATTTTAAAATGGGTTTTAAATTACTATTGCCAATTAAACGGCACACTGTCCTTAAACTGGGCCCCTTAAACATTTCCTGTTAAACTCTGTTATTCTAATCGACCAGATTGGTACCAAAACGGAGGAAAATGCTGATTAGAACTTCACAGACCAAGGTTGGTGCAATGCATCATGGGTAGCCTAATTATCGT
Source organism: Ancistrus triradiatus (assembly GCA_025084515.1). NCBI lineage: Eukaryota > Metazoa > Chordata > Actinopteri > Siluriformes > Loricariidae > Ancistrus > Ancistrus triradiatus. Next base: position 23,413 of record JAJAGP010005980.1, on the reverse strand, counting down.
CATTTAAACTGTAATAACTCTTTGCTGGTAATAGGGAGGCCAAAATAGTTTTTAAAATCTAAAATACAGGTAAAAATGACAAAATAAAATTTATTCGAATAGATTACACAAGGTCATATGACCTGGCCTCACCTTGATAGCAAAGCCAATTCCAGGTAGGAACTTGGACTGGCTATCCAACCTAAAAGTCTGCCTGATAGGGGCTGACAGTTTCCATACAGAAGCCTGTTGCCTCTGGGGACTTCCCAGTAGAAGCTTGATGGTTGATTCCTTGCATCCATCTGCTGGGGTTCAAGGTTCCTGCCGTTGTTCAGCATGGCGTGAACTCTGCTCGGCTGACTTCAGGAAGACCAAGGGGGTGAGTAACACCTGCAGCATAGGAAAACCTTATACGAGGTACATTTGAAAGGTTATGGGATCTTAAACGACAACTTATCGACCAAAACTGATGTCAATCTACGGAGCAGCGTACATCTCAGCATTCCATAAATCGGCGTCAACCAAAATAATAAAAGGGCTTCACCCAAAAACAGGAAAATTCATTCCGTTGTGTGAGGAGTCACACCAAAAAAAAGCATAGTAACGTTCATGTTGCCAGTAAACCTAATCTGGCAAGGCCCGCAATTGGCTGCACAATAGCCTACAAATACTGGAGTCCCACTACAGGTACTCCATTCAGAACTTGGAGAGAATCATTAGAGAAGCGAAGCACGCTCGATGGACCGAGGCCTGGAACGTGGCAGTACCGTGGAGCAAAAAAAATCTAAAAAGAATGAAACGACCACCGTCAACCAAAACAATAAAAGGGCTTCACCCAAAAACAGGAAAAGTCATTACGTTGTATGAAGAGTCACACCTACACCTACCTTGTTTTTAAAAAAATAATAAAATTTCAGACAGCAGTCTTCAGTCCATAAAAAAAGAACTTTATGCTGTCAGCAGTGACTTCAAAATAGTGTTTTTTTTTTATTAACCTATGAGCTTGATGGGTTCTTTTTTTCATGAATTCCATTTGCAGCTGTTCATACTGAATGGTTTCACGTAAATTGTTTATTTTAAATTAACTTAATGGTTATTGTTATACTTCATTAATATTATTGATTGCAATCAGTTGAGTAAATATAGCTAATTATGTGCTGTATAGTCAACTTAATTTTATTAGTATTATTCTAGAATCTACTCAATATTTATGTATGTCTTGAAATTGATTATTTCATATACTGTATTGACTTTTCTCCAATTTAATGAATAAGTGTTATAAATAATTAATTCACTTTGACCCAAAACCAAGTCTAGTAATATTTACGTAATAGTATTGCTTGTAATCTGTTGCCTTAATTTATAGAGATAAAGTGGAGATAAAGTAACATTTTTTTGTGTAGTTTTAAATGTAACCTCCATCAACAGTCATAATCTTAACCTGCCTAACAAATGTTCCTAAATAGCTTCTTTTTTTTTCGGCTTCTCCCTTTATCAGGGGTCGCCACAGCGAGTTAAACGTTTCCACCTTACCCTATCCTCCACATTCTCTACTCTCACCCCAACTCCCTGCATATCTTCATTTACCACAACCAAAACTCCTCTTTGGTCTTCCTCTCCATCTCTTGCCTGGCAGCTCCATCTCCAACATCCTCCTACCAATATATCCACTATCCCTCCTCTGCACATGTCCAAACCATCTCAGTCTTCCCTCTCGAATTTTGTCTCCCAATTTTCCAACCTGTGCTGTCCCTCTGATGATCTCATTCCTAATTCTGTCTGCCCTAGACACTCCTAAAGAGAACCTCAACATCTTAACGTCTTGATGCATGCTCAATGATCCAGGGAAGAAAATCCCAGAAGTTGAATCTGTTCATCTGGACATAGATTTTGTTGGAGAAACGTTTCGTCACTCATCTAAGTGACTTCTTTAGTCTCAGCAGTAGGAAAACTTCCCCAATCTTATATACAGCATGTTGCATAACGACTGGTACCAGCACCATTGCATAACAATGGGACTGGTGATCAGTTTAATATGGAGATTGACATAGCCATTAACGACAATGGCCACGTGTGCCATTCACACAGGATTGGGGAAGGGCTGCGATGGCTCCATTGTAAGATGGTGAGAGGTGTACTCTGAGGCCCCCTCCTCGGTTCAGGGATGGATGTTCCCTTTTTACAAAAATGGCTTCTTTTACTCGGCGTTCAAACCATCGTTCCTCCTTATCAAGGATTGGGGTTTGAAAACCCCAAAACACGCTATGCCAGAAACTGGTCCACCCCAAAGATCAGGTCCCCCAGCACAGACAGAGTAATGTAGTGTACGCTGTTAAGTGCAGGGAGGATTGCCAGGAATTGTACATCAGGGAAACCAAACAGCCACTGGCTAAACGGATGGCACAACATAGAAGAGCTACCTCACTCAGGTCAGGACTCTGCGGTTTACACCCACCTACAGGCCAGTGGCCACTCTTTCAAGGATGAAGACGTGCAGATCCTTGATAGGGAGGAACGATGGTTTGAACGCGGAGTAAAAGAAGCCCTTTTTGTAAAAAGGGAACGTCCATCCCTTATTTATTATTTATATTATATTTATATATACAACTGTCGAGTGGGCAGTCTGGCTGAACTGGGCTTCGGTCCTCGTGATCTTGACTCATGCATCCTTCCCTTAGACTAAGGGCAGAGCTGGGAGTTCATAGTCAAAGAGTCTTATGGTGATCAGAGACGTTGGGTTGCTGTCTTCTGCCTCTCGTGGGGTTGATAATGTCTCATGTGATCCCTCTTGGCTGTGTTTCCTACCAGTTCTCCTCTTTCTAGCGATGCTGCTATAGCTAATGCTGTCGGGGTCTCATGCTACACTTGGCATCAGTGATTGACATGGCATCAGTGATTGTTAATAAACACTGTGCTCTTAATCAATAACTAATTACATTTTCTGTTTTCTCTCCGAGCTGTGTTCCGGCAGTTCCGGCCCCACACATGATGTTCATCTGCTGGAGCTCCACTCAAGCTGCTTCCGTCATCAGCTCCAGCCCCACCATACCCGGGCCACTTAATGTCGATGTGAATACTTTTCACATTTTATTCGAACTTTGACTCCATGACTTTTATTCGCTCTTAGATTTATCATCTATGCCCACACACAACCACACCCACCCGTCTTTTTGTCGTCCTTTCCGCGTCCCTTTTTTTCTCGTCATGTCGTCTGTATTCTGTGTCTGTTTTTTTTTGGGTCCTCCTTGGGTTGGGGTCCCTCCCTTGGCCTCCCAATAATGGGCCAAGGTTTTCTTCCTAGAACTAGGATTTTTTCTCCTTGCCACTGTCGCCCTAGGCTTGCTCAATTTGGGATTGGACGTTAGTTATTAGAGATAATCTAAACTTGTAAAGTTTTCTTTGAGACATTGCTCCATTGTAAAAAGCGCTATATAAATAAATCTGACTTGACTTGACTTGACAACTCTCTCCTAACTCTTCATTGTGTGGCTCATCACTGTATGCCCCTGCAAGAGCCACAACTCTGTACATCACCCTTCTGCTTAAAAATCGGTACAAGTAAACTTTTCCTCCATTCCTCCGGCATACTCTCATTCACCAGAATTCCATTGAATAATCTACTCAAAAACACCACTCCCAGCTCTCCTAGACTTTTCCATACGTCAACCGGTATGTCATCAGGTCCCACTGCTTTTCCGTTCTTCATCCTTTTCAAAGCTTTCTTCACTTCATCCTTGCTAGTCTTTGCTACATTCTGTTCCACAATTTCTACATCATCCAACCTTCTTTCCCTTTCATTTTCTACATTCATCAACTCCTCAAATACTCCTTCCATCTTTCCCTCACCCTCTCCTCACCTGACAGTACATTTCCATTTCTATCCTTGATCACCCTGACATGCTGCACATCCTTTCCAGCTCGATCTCTCTGTCTCGCCAGCAGATACAACTCCTTCTCTCCTTCCCTACGGTCTAAACTTTCATATAACTCATCGTAGGCCTTCTGCTTGGCCTTTGCTACCTCCCTCTTTGCATCTCCTTGTACTCCTGCCCTATTCTCTTTAGTCCTGTCCCTGTCCCATTTCTTCTTTGGTGACCTCTTTCTCTGAATAACCTCCTGCACTTCCTCATTCCACCATCAGGGTTCCTTTTCATCCTTTGCCTGTACAGAAGACGCACCCAGTACCCTTCTACCTGTCTGTCTAATTACTGTTGCTGCTACTACCCAGTCATCTGGGAGCTCTTTCCTATCACCCAAAGCCTTTCTCAGCTCCTCTCTGAACTCCTTACAACATTCTTCCTTTCTCAACTTCCACCATTTGGTCCTCTGCGCTGCCTTTGTCCTCTTCCTCTTCCTAACCACCAGAGCCATCCTGCACACCACCATCCGATGCTGCCTAGCTACACTCTCCCCTGCCACTACCTTACAATCACCAATCTCTTTTAAGCAAACTCTTCTACATAAGATGTAGTCTACCTGTGTGCTCCTCCCTCCACTCTTATAAGTCACCCTTTGCTCCTCCTTCTTTTGGAAATATGTGTTAACCTCCGCCATTTCCATCCTCTTTGCAAAATCCACCACCATCTGTCCTTCTAGGTTCCTATCCTTAAACACCAAACTGCCCATCACTTTCTCATCTTCCTTTATTACCTTCACCAACATGACCATTGAAATATGCACCAATCACCAGTCTCTCCTGGCAATGCTCTAAACCACTTCATCTAACTCCCCCAGAATCTCTCTTTCTCCTCTAATTCACAGCCAACTTGTGGTGCATAGCCACTAAGAACATTCACCATTACACCCTCGATTTCCAGTTTCAGACATATTATCCTCTTCACTTTTCACTTCAACGACATTCTTTACATAGTCCTCCTTCAGGACCACACCAGCTCCATTTCTCTTCCTATCCACACCATGGTAGAACAGTTTAAACCCTGCACCAATGCATCGAGCCTTGCTACCCTTCCACTTTGTCTCCTGCACACACAAAACATCGACCTTTCTCCTCTGCATCATATTAGCCAGCTCTCTACCTTTCCCTGTCATCGTCCCTACATGTAGGGTTGCTACCCTCAGTGCTATATTCTTGCCCCTCCTGATTTCTCTCTGTCTCCTCATACGCTGCCTCAAATGTAACCTCCCTTAAAATGACTATAAAACATAACCACTCTAAGAATCGGCCTAAAAGTAAATGTAGCCCTAAAACTTAATCTCCATGGAACCCAAATTCCCCTCTAAAATGAGCACTAAAATATAAATCCTGTAAAACTGACCCCACAGTATAATCTCTCCAACAACTGGCCCTAAAACAATCCATCTAAAAAACAGTCCTAAATGTAACCTCGCTGTAACATAATTTGTAAATAATGACCCCTCTTAAAGTGGCTTTTACATATAATCCCTTTAAAAATGAGCGTTAAACAGACACTGTAAATATGCACTAAACAGAACTCCTCTAAAGATCAATCTTCATATGAACCTCTTTTAAACAAACTTTAAACCGAATCTTTCCAAAAATGACCGTAGATGTCGTCTTTTAAAGGTAATAGCCCTCTATCACCTAATAGCAAAATAAACCCACTGACAATCATGGTTTGTTACACAAACAGATCCCAAACATTTCTATAAGGTTTGATTAAATCGATAACTAATTCGCTTCCATAAAATCTACATTAAAGGAGCACTCATCACTTCGTTAATCCGATCTCTAAAGAAGTTTCATCATATAGCCAGATTACGAAGATATCGTCCAATTACCTGTGACAGAGTGCCAGTAAGTACCTGCCTTAAGAAACAGTAACAAATTTATTATAAAATACAGAGATAATGACAATCAAAATACAACAAGATAAAATACATTAATTATCACATGAAATATGGATTTCATAGATACCAAACATGACATACTAAAAACCTTTGTACACAAAAAAATTTACCACACAATTGTACAGGACTTTAATTATAAGAAAATTACAATTTTCCTACAGAACCGCTTCCTGTGTGCTGGTCTTTGTGCTGTTACTCTTGTTACTCTTGTCATCCTGTTCTTAAAGTTTGATGCTGGAATAGAGAAAATAGAACAGAAGGAACAAACATGATCACATGTTTATCACCATCAGCTACCACACACCTCACAACCACAATCAGTGTTACACAATCACACACAATACCACCACACATCCACATCATGCAGTACCACCATCACCAGAGGGGGGGCAGTACAGCACCATGTGATGCACCTAAGTAGCAGCCTGAACAACCTAAAGCCGTGTCCCAACATCCAGAGGATGAATATCAGTTCCATTCAGTTCTGTCAGAGCTGCTTCTGTCGGATTGGGTTCTACCAGACATGTAGCTACAGATACAAGTGGGGGGAAATATAACTGGATCCTAAATCAGTAACTCACTGTAATTTCTTCAGGTTATAGTTTGGATCCTTCTGTAGATCAGACAGAAGCCTCACTCCTGATTCTCCTGGATTATTGAAGAACAGATTCAGTTCTCTCAGGTGTGATGATGGATTTAATCTCAGAGCTTTAGCCAGAGCACAAAATCCTTTATCTGTTATCCTGCAGCTCCACAGCCTGCAGTGAGATAAGGAAAAACTCTTAATACTTTCATATCAATAACACACACATATTTGTCTGACTATACCTGTGAGAACTTTACATTGACATGAATGACAATGAAGGATTACTGCAGCTAATTAATGCTACACCTACACCTAACCCTTACCTCAGTGACCTAAAGCTTTTGACTCTTTTAGTTTTTAAAATAAAAACTTACTGTTGTTGTAAAAAAGTAGGAGAATCAGAAAAAACGTCCTCACAAGTATAGAAAGACAAGGTATACACACACATAGTTCAGTGGTTGTTCATTCCATGTGATTTTCCAATCAGCAGTAAACAGTTTCAGTGCTGACGTGATTATAAAGTAATAAGCAGTGAAGTGGAGATGAACCACTGCTTCTTTTTCTGATTAATTGAAGTGCATTAGGTTTGGTGATGAAACAGAAGCCACACAACTGGATGTTTAATTCATCTATTTACTGTCGAGTTCAGACTGCTAACAGACGTTTAACTTTAGATCTCAGTCCTACACTTTTATACTTCATCCACTGTGAAGTATAACATGAACAAAGCTTAACGTGGCTTAATGAACTCAAACAATGAACCTAGGAAAACCAAACTTCTCTTAGTTACTGCTATTGATAAATAATATCTACTGTTGAAATGATGAACCTGTGATCCAAAAGGAAAGGAATCATATTTATGTTAAGCTTTTTTCTAATCTAAACCTATTTTTACTGATCATGTTTTGTAAGCTATTTTAAGAAAAAGTGCTGCTACCAGGAACTGGAGTCTGAGAAAAGTGTGGAGCTAACAGTGGCAGCTGAGTGAGCTCATTATACTCATTAGGATTAAATATAATTATGAACACTGCTACCATCTGCAACCACCAGGTTCTACACTTTTACATAAAACATCCACAACATCAAATAACATTTACATCATCATTATCACAAGGAAAACTGCTTTTTTTAAAACAGAAACTGCAACTTTCTTTTGAAAAACCAAAAGTGGTTAGGCTTTAGGTAAGTTATGATAACCAAGACTCTGTGTGTGCGTGCGTAAGATCTCACCTCAGTATCTCCAGGTTACAGTGTTTATTCTCCAGTCCAGCAGAGAGCAGCATCACTCCTGAATCCTGCAGCTTATTATGACTCAGGTCCAGATCTCTCAGTCTGGAGGAGTTTGAACTGAGAACTGAGGACAGAGCTGCACAGCTTTTCTCTGTAAGATTACACTCACTCAGCCTGATAGAGAAATTAGATTAGATCAGACCAATGTATCAGACACTAAAGGAAGTAAGATAACAGAGATGAACTCTGGGTAATTTATAGAGATGTTCAGCAGCTCTGATCAAAGTTACTACTATTGCTAATTTTTCACCATTAATTATAATCAGCAATGAACAGTAACTAATTACATTTACTAAGACTCACAGCTTAATAATAATATATAATTATCTAACACAAAAACCAAGGTCTGGTCGTAACCTCATACACACAAAGCACTGAGAAACTCTGTCCTGCTCTAATAATCTGTATCTCAGACACCATTAGCTCTTGTGTTGTAAAATGAGGAAGATACATCGTGACCTTACACACACAGTGCTGAGAACCAGAGCCCAGATCACACCGCAAACAGCAGCTAACACTCTTGTTGAAATGAGAGAGGCTTTTTCACTCAGTACTGCATAACAAAGGCTAAGTACTTTTGGTCCTTGTGTTTGATCTGACAGATCAGGAAGTGGGTGAACATTTGAGTCAGAGTTTTGGGGATCTCTTATTACCGATTCTGTACGGGTCATATATAACTTGTGGAGCGTGTGTCAGCGACACAAACACAGCCACATATGTACAGCACAGTGCTTTCATTCATCTTAATTCAGAATTCAGTTAATGTACGACATGAGCTCTAAACAGCTTGTAGGTTTGTTTATGAGAGCAGACTAAAGTGGGTTCATGATGAGGAAGTGTTAGATTTCACTAGTGCTACTTCATAGTCTCCCTAGGCCTATATAGCACAATCCTAAGTAGAGTGTAGGGAGTAGGGCTCTAGTGTTATTTAACACACAGTCATGTCTTCAGTCTGGAAGTAGCACCAATTCAGTGAGTGCTGTTTGCTATGCATGGAGAAAATAATGTGGAGCAAAATCTCCGAAAACCTTCAGAAAAACAAATTTAATAAATCGTTTAATACAGCATCACCCCACTGAATGTGTGGAATTTAACAAAGCTAAGAAAGACAAAGAGGTTAAAGCTAAAGCTAGTGAGAGTGCAGAGCCAGGCACAAACCAGCAGCCCCTGCTATCTTTCTTTAGCAATGAAAGAGTTTCCATTAAAAAGTTGAATCAAAATGTTTCAGCCAGTCATGTTTAAAAAAAACAAAAAAAAAACAGAATCAACCAAGATAACTGCAGTTGGTTTGTCTTTACTGCAAAGTTCAGGGTAAAACATCTTAATGATTTAAGGGCTTTACTAAAAGGACCTCAGGTTTGGTGAAATCAAATTATTTAAATTACAATTTGTACAATTTATAGTTATAAAATATGCATCTTCAACCGTTCCTTTTTGTTTTTACAACTGTCATTTATATCATTTTTGATGTCGTTTAATGTTAGAGCAGCAATTTCATTAAATACAAAAGGTACCATTTTGTTATTGTTTGTTTAATTGTAGTTATTGCCTTAAAGAAAAACACTGTAAAAAATCTAAAAACCCAGAATCATTAAAAAAAAAAAATCCATAAAAAACAGGGAACACGGGGGGGAAAAAATAAAATGGATTTCAAAGGGCCCTGTATTTCACGCTTGCTATGCCAGTTAATGCAATTAATCCAATCCAGAGCCCCTGAAAATTCCCACTGTATAAGGCATTATATGCATTAATAGAGTTGTACTGTACAGGCGCTCTCTGATTTACCATCAGGGGGCGCTACATCCTAAGCCCTTCTCTCCAGCATCTTTAACTATTAAAGTCTGTAAGATCTGTCTAGATTTATGGAAAGAAAACTTCATTTACAGTAATACAGTGAAGATCTCACCTCAGTATCTCCAGGTTACAGTGTTTATTCTCCAGTCCAGCAAAGAGCAGCATCACTCCTGAATCCTGCAGCTTATTAACACTCAGGTCCAGATCTCTCAGTCTGGAGGAGTTTGAACTGAGAACTGAAAACAGAGCTGCACAGCTTTTCTCTGTAAGATAACACTCACTCAGCCTGATAGAGAAATGAAGATTAGATCAGATCACTGTATCAGACACTAAATTAAGTAAGATAACGGAGATGAACTCTGGGTAATTTGGGGGAGGGAGTGATGGGACAGTGTTAAAAAGCAGAATGGCATTTCTTTATTAAGGTCTAACTACAAGGGTATAGATAAAAGTTAAAGTAAAATATTCAATGCACTAATTAATGTAAATAGATGATAGAATAATTAAAGTAAGGAATCTGGAAATATTACCCATCAAATATGGTGTGACATGGAAAACAAACAAATGCATCAATATTTCCAGAACATTCCTGAGCTGGATCCATGAATTGGAGCCATAGCATTACTGATTAAAACCTCCTGCTTTGGGTCCAAACATGCTCTATGGAATAGTTCTTAAAACTGGCTGTGGCAGAGGGGTTTTTTGTTCGAGCTTTAGGTGATGTTTTACTTGGTTCTGGGAGGGCCTGTTAGAGCCCAGGAAAACTCAACAGTCAGTGTAAAATGAACTTGATTTACTTAACATCAGCAGAGCATCATTACAGATCCAACAATTCTCCTGCTAGTCAGATGTGATGAATGTCGATATGATATTACATAGGAAATGCAGACATGAGCCCTGATATGATGATATGCTGATTTAATAATCAAGCTATCTGCACTTCAGAGATTCACACTCAAGCCATCTTCACTTTAAATCCGAATGCTCCTACACCTTAGCAACCACCTAGCTACACCATTCTTTCCGTTTGCCACATTTGAAGCACTGTTGTAGTTCCTTCAGGAAATGTAGATCTACTTAATATGTTGTTATTAATACATTATTTATATAGCTTTGTAAAAAAATTTGGCGGTAAAAAAATCCACAAACTTGCACTGTTGATAGATAAGAGCTGTCACCTGTTATGTGGCAATGTGTTGGGATTATGGGAAAACCCAGAGAAACAGATAACCAAAATCAGCCTATATGTATTGAGTATATTTAGTCTTCTACAGGTAGAACAAGTTTAACTTGGAGTTCTGAAGAAATGCTACAGTGGAACCTGTCCAAACTTGCACTGCTGATAGCTAAGGGGTACCAGTCTTGGATGGCAGTGGAATGGTTTTGGTATTATGGGAAATTTCAGAAAACTAGGCAACTTTTTCTGAACGAAATGGGCATTTAAACACCACTTAAATTCAGTTTGGATTTTGTTCTGAGAAACATTATATATATGAAAACCATTTTACACAGTGCTGGTTAAGCTATTTGAATATTTAATTGTTTTTAATGTAATAATGCTGTCAAGTCGGCTGAGGGATAGGAAATACACGCAGGGAGTGGATCAGAACTCAGGCAGTGTTTATTTACAGTAGAACTGGCAACAGAACTCAACAAACGCGAATGCAAGTCAGGTCAAGTCAGATTTATTTATATAGCGCTTTTTACAATGGAGCATAGTCTCAAAGCAACTTTACAAGTTTAGATTATCTCCTAATAACTACGTCCAATCCCAAATTGAGCAAGCCTAGGGCGACAGTGGCAAGGAAAAACTCCCTGAGGGTTAGGGTTAGGAAGAAACCTTAGGAGGACCAAGACTCAAAAAGGGACCCAACCTCCTTGGGCGGCGTAGATGATAAATCTAAGAGCGAAACTAAAGTCATGGAGTCAAAGTTCGAATAAAATGTGAAGTATGCACATCGACATTAAGTGGCCCAGGTATGATGGGGCTGGAGCTGATGACGGAAGCAGCTTGAGTGGAGCTACAGCAGATGAACATCATGTGTGGGGCTGGAAGTGCCGGAACACAGCTTGGAGAGAAAACAGAAAATGTAATTAGTTATTGATTAGAGCACAGTGTCTATTAAACAACATTCACTGATGCCAAGTGGTAGCATGAGAGACCCTGGCAGCAAGCATTAGCTATAGCAGCATAGCTAGAAAGAGGAGAACTGGTAGGGAAACACAGCCAAGAGATGATCACATGAGACATTGGCAACCCCACGGGAGCAGAAGACAGCAAAACCCAACGGGTCTCTGATCACCATAAGACTCTTTGACTATGAACCCCCCCAGCTCTGCCCAGTCTAAGGGAAGGAGGCATGAGTCAAGATCACGAGGACCGAAGCCCCAGTTCACACAGCCAGACAAACCCCAAACCACTCGACACACTCCCGGCTAATGGACAATGGCAGGCAGGCAGACATGACTCCAGAAACTCCGGCCCAGTGGACCCAATCCCAAGCAAGGAATCCCGGTCCTAAATCTAGTCAAAAAGCCTGTTGTAAATAGGTATTGTCTTTTTATTAGCCTAGACTTAAACTTTGGAGAAGTGTCTGAAATCTCGAACGAAAATGGGAAGTTTATATTTCCATAGTTGGGGGGCCATGTATCAGAAAGCCCTTCCCCCTGCTGTGACTTTTTAATTTCTAGGAACTAAAAGAAGTCCTGGCACCCCTGCGAACGAAGTAGATGAGTTGGATTGTAAAGCTCCTCAGAGTTCACTCAGATAATGTGGGGCCAGGGGGGGGGGGGGCCATGTAGAGCTTTATAGTTATAGAAGTATTTTTGTAATCAAATGGCGGAATTTGACTGGTAACCAGTGCAGTGATGAAAGACATAGGAGTTGATATGATCAAATTTTCTAGTTCGAGTTAGCACTCGGGCAGCTGCATTCTGAACTAACTGAAGTTTATTTATAGATTTACTAGAGCATCCAGTAAGTAAGGCATTACAGTAATCCAACCTTGAGGTTATAAACGCATGAACAAGTTTCTCTGCATCATTAAAAGAGAGGATATGTCTAAGTTTAGCGATATTACATAATTGAAAGAAAGCAATTCGAGTGATGCTGCTAATGTGCGCATCAAAGGAGAGATCTGAATCAAATGTGACACCTAAGTTTTTTACAGACGGACTGGGCAATACTGGACAGCCATATAGATTTAGAACAGATGTAGCCAACCTGTCTCTCACAGCCTTGGGTCCCACTAATAGAACCTCAGTTTTATCTGAGTTAAGTAAGAGAAAATTAAATAACATCCAATCCTTTATTTCCTTTACACAGTCCTCGATTTTGTTGATTGTAAGGCTGTCATTAGGTTTGGCTGATATGTACAGCTGTGTATCATCTGCATAGCAGTGGAAACTAATGCCATGTTTACGAATAACTGAGCCTAGTGGCAGCATGTACAGAAAGAATAATACAGAGGACACAGACCGGAATTCAGACAATTTGATTACACGAACGAGAACGAAGATGAACGGAGAGACTACGTAGGTGAGCGTTAACTGAAGGCTGAATAGAGATAGGAGACATGATCGAGAGAACAAAGAGAATATAACGAATGGATGACGGCTTGGATCGAGAAGGACGAATAGGGCGAGAGAAAGACAAGGCTTCGAATTACGATACAGCTAGAAACGTGATCAGGATAGAGACGAGAGAGAATGAGAATCGGCAGGATTGGTAAGCTTAGAAAAGCGGTAGCGTGGGAGCTAGAAATGTGGTAGAATCGAAGCTAGAGCTGAGGTAGAGACCACGAGACGGAACACCGAGTCTGGGGAAGGAGAGGGTATATATAGTGAAAGGGAACATGCTAGAAAACCAGAAGCAGGTGAAAGTGATCACAGGTGAGAGTGAGAGAAAGCAGTAGAAGGTGGGCGTGGTGCACGTGCAGATGTGACAAATGCAAGTAAACTAGTTCAACTATGAAAATATATTTTGTATTGATATATTTAGTAAAAGTGGGTTTCTACACCAAAACTCTTTAAAAAAAAAAAAAGGCAAAAGTCTGTCAAAACTGCCAAAAAATGCTAGTCTGTTTCTCTCTGCTTAAGAAGCATCAGTTTGTAGCGACCAGCAGAATACCGTAATATATCGCGTATATAGGCGAATTCAGTTTTAAAGTGCGGATGGCTTGACTGTGAATCTCTGAAGTGCAGATAGCTTGACCGCAGTGATTTAATAAGATAAGATGAGATGATAGGAAATGTTGACAATATAGTCTACAATAAAGAGGAGAAATAATAATAAACTTGTGCATGTTACTTATGCCCTTATAAACACCTACACATCTCACCCTTTACTAACTCTAGTTAGTGCCTTGTCGTCCCAATAGCAATCTACTATGCGCCTTCTGCCAGTGCAGTCAGGGTCCCTGGGATTTTTGGGGGACCCCCTGGGCCCAAAAATCTTCAAAATTAGCGCTTTTTCCCATTGGCTCTGCCTTGTTGACCTGCTGTTCGGAACTCGGCCACGGGGTGGCCCCACCCTTTCTGGTCCCAATATATTCAGTGGGCATCGAATACATTGGAATCGGTACCCTTGCCCGTTCTGCCTCAAAACTGGGTCCTGATGACCCCCCGGCTCCCTGATCGACCCTCAGTGCTCCCCGGAGGGCTCGGCCGGGGTCGACCCAGACGTCCTCCAATGGTCACCACCTTTGGTCCCCGGGGTCCCCGCTCCGAGGCCAGGAAGGGCCCACGACCTGTTCAGGTCTACTACCCTGGTAGGCGGAGTCATGGCCGTCCCAGTCCCAAAATATTCAATGGCCATCAAATATGTTTGAATTGGGACCTTGACCGATTGCCCTCTAGCGCCCCGGGCGACTCGGAGGACGTTGGCGCAGACTTCCTCCGATCGCCTCCGTCTTCAGTCCAAGGGGTCCCTCCCTCAAGGGCTGCAATATTCACCCATCCGTTCAGCTTTGTGGGCAGAGTTGCAATCAAACTGATTCCAATACAGTGGGGCAAAAAAGTATTTAGTCAGCTACTGACTGTGCAAGTTCTCCTACTTAAAAAGAAGAGAGAGGTCTGTAATTTTCATCATAGGTACACTTCAACTATGAGAGACAAAATGAGAAAAAAATCCAGGAAATTACATTATAAGATTTAAAAAAAAACTTAATTGTAAATCCAAGAAGTTGAACCTGTTCATCTGGACATAGATTTTGTTGGAGAAACGTTTCGTCACTCATCTAAGTGACTTCTTCAGTCTCAGCAGTTGGAAATTTTAAATCATGGTGGAAAATAAGTATTTGGTCACCCAAAAACAAACAAGATTTCTGGCTCTCACAGGACTGTAACTTCTTCTTTAAGAAGCTCTTCTGTCCTCCACTCATTAGCTGTCCTGTTAATGGCAGCTGTTTGACCTCATTATCTGAATAAAAGACACCTGTCTACAGCCTCAAACAGTCAGACTCCAAACTCAACCATGGCCAAGACCAAAGAGCTGTTGAAGGACACTAGGAAGAGAATTGTAGACCTGCACCAGGCTGGGAAGAGTGAATCTACAATAGGCAAGCAGGTTTGTGTGATTAAATCAACTGTGAGAGCAATTGTAAGAAAATGAAAGACGTCTTGATGCATGCTCAAAGACATACAAAACCATTGATAATCTCCCTCGATTTGGGGCCCCACGCAAGATCTCATCTTGTGGGGTCAAAATGATTATGAGAATGGTGAGCAAAAATCTCAGAACTACACGGAGGGACCTGATTAATGACTTGCAGCGAGCTGGGACCAAAGTAACACGGCGACCATCAGTAACACACTACGGCAACAGGGAATCCTGCGGTGCCAGGTGTGTCTCCCTGCTTAAGCCAGTACATGTCTGTCTGAAGTTTGCCAGAGAGCTTATGGATGATCCAGAAGAGGATTGGGAGAATATCATGTGGTTAGATGAAACCAAAATAGAACTTTTTGGTAAAAATTCAAACTCGTCGTGTTTGGAGGAAGAAGAACATCCTAAGAACACCACACCTACTGTGAAGTATGGGAGTGGAAACATCATGCTTTGGTGCTGTTTTTCTGGAAAGGGGACAGGACAACTGATCTTTGTTAAGGGAAGAATGAACGGGGCCATGTATCGTGAGATTTTAAGCCAAAACCTCCTTCCATCAGTAAGACCATTGAAGATGGAACTTGGCTGGGTCTTCCAGCATGACAATGAACCCAAACACACCGCTCGGGCAACGAAGGAGTGGCTCCATAAAAAGCATTTCAAGGTCCTGGAGTGGCTTAGCCAGTCTCCAGACCTCAACCCCATAGAAAATTTGTGGAGGGAGTTGAAAGTCCGTGTTGTCTCAAAACATCACTGCTCTAGAGGAGGAGTTCTGCATGGAGGAATGGGCCAAAATACCAGCTACAGTGTGTGCCAACCTGGTGAAGACTTACAAGAAACATTTGACCTCTGTCTTTGCCAACAAAGGTTATGTTACAAAGTATTAAACTGAACTTTTGTTATTGATCAAATACTTATTTTCCACCATGATTTACAATTAAATTCTTTAAAAATCCTACAATGTGATTTCCTGGATTTTTTATCTCATTTTGTCTCTCATAGTTGAAGTGTACCTATGATGAAAATTACAGACCTCTCTCATCTTTCTAAGTAAGACAACTTGCACAATCAGTGGCTGACTAAATACTTTTTTGCCCCACTGTATATTCCATTCATTTTTCATATATGGGATTTGGACGAGCTCATTTTCAGCCTGAACACTCAAAGTTTGTGTCCAAAAGCAATATATTGTAAATGGTATGAATATCATATATATTGCCAGTGGGATCCAAAATATATTGCAACTGGGATGACATTCCAGTACATTCACTTGTAGTAATGTCACCTGTTTGACCTCGTTATCTGTATACAAGACACCTGTCCACAGCCTCACAGTCAGACTCCAAACTTTGTTAGGATCCGTGCCCTGCCTCTGTTTTTCCTTTGTTTTTGGCGAATTGTGGGATCAGACTTCATTTCCCACAATTCGTCACTGAATTTAATATGCCGCGCCCTGGACTATTGCTGGCTGTGATTGTGTTGACGTGTTTTTTTTTTTATTGGCTGTTTCTGTTTAACTGCTGCCACGTGCGAGTGTATATTAGTTCCTATGTTTCCGTCGCGGGAGCATTATCCGTGTTAATGGATATTCGGTTGTGTTCATGCCACGTTTGTACTTCTGTCTATGCTATGCTACACTAGTGCTTCGCGCTTTCAAGTCACGCCATGCCATGCAACTCCAGCCGGTGGGATATTTCTCTGTTCCGGTAACCTGTATGTATTTATCTTTGTTTTGTGTTTTTTTTGCCATTTTAAGCATACCTGAACTCTTGCTCAGCACCGTTAGCCTAGCCACGGCTTAACGGTAGTGTTTGTATTTACTTTCGGTTCTCATGCCAGGTTTCTTTTCGCTGTGTTTTATCTGAGTTGTGTATTTTGCCTGGTCTTCTTGTGTCGGCCTCTGTGCCAGTTTGTGTTTTCAGTTTGATAGTCTGAGTCTGCCCTATTGGATATTTTATTTTGTATTATTTTGATTTTTTTTTTTTGTATCGATCAATATAGAAATAAAATGTTTTACTTTTGTCCTACTGGGACCTGCACTGTCGTCTGCCTCTGTCCTTGCAACCATAACAAAACTCAACCATGGCCAAGATCAAAGAGCTGTCGATGGACACCTGGAAGAAAATTGTAGACCTGCACCAGACTGGGAAGAGTGAATCTACAATAGGCAAGCAGGTTTGTGTGAATACATCAACTGTGGGAGCAACTGTAAGAAAATAGAAGACATACAAGACCATTCATCTCCCTCAATATGGGGCCCCCACAGAAGATCTCATCCCGTGGGGTTAAAATGATCACGAGAACGGTGAGCAAAAATCCCAGAACTACACGGAGAGACCTGATGAATGACCTGCAGAGAGCTGGGACCAAAGTAACAAAAGCTACCATCAGTAACACACTACACCAAGAGGGACTCAGATCCTACAGGGCTAGGTGTGTCCCCCTGTTTAAGCCAGTACATGTCCAGTCAAGTCAAGTCAGATCTATTTATATAGCTCTTTTTACAATGGAGCATTGTCTCAAAGCAACTTTACAAGTTTAGATTATCTTCTAATAACTACGTCCATTCCCAAGTTGAGCAAGCCTATGGCGACAGTGGCAACTCCCTGAGTGTTATAGGAAGAAACCTTGGGAGGACCAAGACTCAAAAAGGGACCCAACCTCCTTGGGCGGCCTAGATGATAAATCTAAAACCGAAAATAAAGTCATGGAGTCAAAGTTCGAATAAAATGTGAAGTATGCACATCGGCATCAAGTGGCCTGGGTATGATGGGGCTGGAGCTGATGACGGAAGCAGCTTGAGTGGAGCTACAATGGATGAACATCATGTGTGGGGCTGGAAGTGACGGAACACAGCTTGGAGAGAAAACAGAAAATGTAATTAGTTATTGATTAAGAGCACCGTGTCTATTAACAATCACTAATGCCATGTCAATCACTGATGCCACGTGTAGCATGAGACCCCGGCAGCATTAGCTATAGCAGCATAGCTAGAAAGAGGAGAACACAGCCAAGAGGGATCACATGAGACATTGGCAACCCCACGTCTCTGATCACCATAAAGACTCTTTGACTATGAACCCCCAGCTCTGCCCTAATTCTAAGGCAAGGATGCATGAGTCAAGATCACGAGGACCCAGTTCAGCCAGACTGACCACTCGACACTCCCGGCTAATGGACAAGGCAGGCAGGCCAGACATGACTCCAGACTCCGGCTCCCGTGACCCAAGCCATGCATCCCAGTCTAAATCTAGTCAAAAGCCTGCGCAAATAGGTATGTCTTTAGCCTAGACTTAAACATTTGGAGAGTGTCTGAATCTCGAACTAAAGTGTGAAGTTTATTCCATAGTTGGGGGGCCATGTATGAGAAAGCCTTTCTCCCTGCTGTGACTTTTTAATTCTAGGAACTAAAAGAAGTCCTGTACCCTGCGAACGAAGTAGATGCAGGAATGAAAAGCAGTTCTGTTTTGCTGTGGTTTAGTTTCAAATGATGAGCAAACATGTAGAGATACGTGTGGAGACCTGTACATCTGTTGGATCAAAAGAGAAAATGAGCTGAGTATCATCAGCATAACAGTGATAGGAGAGGTTATGAGTTCATCAAGAGAACGAGTGTAGAGAGAGAAAAGAAGAGGTCCCAGAACTGAGTCTTGTAGAACTCCAGTTGTAAGAGCACGTGTTGCAGATAAGGAGCCGCTCCATGATACTTTATAAAATCGTCCCCCAGGTAGGATGCAAGCCACTGCCAGGCAGAGCCAGTGATTCTAAGACTGGAGAGGACAGAAAGGAGAATCTTATGGTGAACTGTGTCAAAGGCAGCCGAGAGGTCAAGAAGGATCAAAACCGATGAAAGTCTAGATGCTCTAGCAGCATGAAGTTTCTCAAACAGCCACCAGTGCAGTGTCTGTGGAGTGAGCTGCTTTGAAGCCAGACTGGTTGTGATACTGTAGGTCATTCTGTGTGAAAAGGTTGACAACTGGTTATACACAGCACGTTCAAGTATTTTTGAGAGGAAGGAAGGAAGTGATACTGGTCTGTAGCTGTTGATGTCTGAGACATTGAGTGTAGATTTCTTCAAGATGGGAATGACTCTGGCATTACAGCTAATTAGTCCAAAATTACAGCTGAATTGTCGTCATAAGCTCTAGATAAACGTACTGTAATCTGGATCTGTTCGGCCATTCCAAAGTATTTTTTATCTGTGTGACTATTTTGAGAAAAATCCATGCAGTGAAGGAAGATAAATATTGAAAGGTCTTAACAATTTTCACAACAGTCTAGAGCTTCCTGATTTTTCACACTGCTTCTAGAGGTGAGGACAGCCCACAGTTGAGATTTGGCCCAATCGGTCCTTCCCAAGCGGTGTCCAAAAAGTGTATATGGATTAAAGTACGACTATCGGGATGGGTCGAAATGGGGTCTAGAAAACTCTGTCGGCTTCTAGATTTTCTTTCTGCTTCTAGAGCTGCTGAAGGCTAACATAGTCGAGGTTTGGCCATTTTGGATATTTCCAAGGGGTGCCCAGGAAGTGTATATGGAAGTGGTGTCCAGGAAATGTATATGGAAATATATTGCAATTGGGATGTGTCTAAACAGGGTCTAGAAAGGTGCGACTACTCCAAAATTTCAGCTGCACAATCAGTAGAGGGAAAAGATCAGCATATTCAAATCTGCAGCTGATCAGATGTTGCAAAGTTTGGACCCTCTAGCCAGATTTTCTAGGCAAATCCAGGTCGACTTCTATCACAGAAAAGAAATTCAGGAAGGCCAGTGTAGAGCCTCCAGATTTTCCAGAGGGCTTCTAGAGGTGTTGACGACCCACATAGTTGAGTTTTGACTCAATCGTATTGTTAGGATCCGTGCCTTTCCAGTTTTTTTTTTTTTTTTTCGGATTGTGGGCCATTAGGACTACATCGCCCACAATCCTTTTTGCAACCAAGATCCAAGAACTGGAGCTTTTGAGTTGCATTTTGTTGTTTTCTTTTATCATTGGTTGTTTTTGTTAATTGCTACCGCGTGCAGTTGGGATATCGGCTATATAAGCTTCTTGTTTTTCCAGACAAGGTAGCATATTCCTCTGTTGACGGTCATTTTGTATGCTGTTTCTGCTGCGCTATGCAGCGCTACTAGGCCATGTCACGCCGTGCCATGTCTCGCCATGTCTTGCCAAGCTAAGTGATCTGTTTTACGTTCTTTGGTGATCGTTATTTAGTTAGCCCTTGTGCCTTTGTTACATTTCTTGTAGTTTAGTCTAGTCTGTTCCTTGGGGTTACGTCCTTCATGTTCAATTTTTCTGTTTATGTTATGTGGGCCTCAGGGAATCCACAGAGAATAGCGAGAGGAGCCCTTAATGCAGGTCGACAAACAGACCACGGACAACGACGTAACGGTTGGTTTATGGATAACAAAACATGAATGTGAGAGGTGCAAGTTACAGTAGTGTACGAGATCGAGTCCAGGAATCTGGTTGGCGGGTTAAACGGAACGGGAAACTGGAGAAACAGAGGGGTGCAGCGGCTGTGAGAGGCTACTTCCACGGATCCTGGGTCAGGAAAATGGCAGTGTGTCTGGACATGGGAGGAATAGAATAGAATGCCTTTATTGTCACTATACTTAAAGGCATTCTATTCTATTCCTCCCATGTCCGGACACACTGCCATTTTCCTGACCCAGGATTATCCTCTCATCCATGGCTGCATGGAGGCTGAAGGACTGTGGAAGAAAAGGAGATCAGCATTCAATTCCTTCAGAAAACGATAACAAAACAACGGTATGGGAACTGTGAAATAGAGGTAAGCCTAGGCTGAATAAACTGGGTGCTAGTGAGGTAAAACAACCAGCATGGGAGCTGAAAAAAACATGAAAGGATAATTCGGCATAAGCCGGGGATAGAGAGAGAGGCAATGCTATGAGCTAGGCTAGTGCTAATGCTAAAGCTAACGCTAATGCTAATAGTGGATAGCAACACGACTTAAGATACCGGTAAGTTACGGTGACAAACTGGCAAAGTCTGGACGATCAATTGGCGGTTAAGTAGTGGCTGGTTGATGAGGAGATGATGAACAGGTGTGCGGCAGAAGGAGGAGTGCAGAGATGAGGAGCCAATTGATCACTGTGGAAGTAAGCACAAACACAAGCACGGCGCACTGGAACAGAATGTAAACAACCGGAGGTAAGGGACCGTATGAAAATGACGAAGCGGACAGAAAGGAGGGAGGACCCCAGAGCAAACCCCAACAGTAAACCCCCCCCCACCCCCCAAAGAATTGACTCCTGGTGATCAATGAGGCATGTCGGGGTTGGCCCTGTGGAACTCCCAAATAAGAGATTTGTCATAAACAGTGGAGCGGGGAACCCAAGACCACTCCTCGATGATACGGGGGAGGGGGGGGGTGGCGGGGGATTGGCTGGAGGGGCGAGGTCTGAGAAGGCGATCGGGTTTAACCTGCGAGATGTGAAAGGTGGGGTGAATGCGCATATGTTTGGGTAGGTATAAACGAACGGAGGACAGGTTAATTACCTTATTGATGGTGAACAGCCCGATATAATGGGGTGCCAGCTTCCTGGACTCGACCCGAAGGGGAATGTTTTGCGCCGAGAGCCAGACGCGTTGACTTGGGGTGAAGGTAGGTGCCGGTCTGCGGCGGCGATTGGCGGAGCTTTCAGTGGCACCACGGGCCTTGAGGAGAGCAGCTCTGGTGACCCTCCAGTTCCTCCAGCAGCGCCGTAGGTGGTGGGTGACGGAAGGGACGGCCACCTGCATTTCCAGTTCTGGGAAGAGGGGTGGCAGGTAGCCCAGGGAGGCCTCGAAGGGAGCAAGGCCCATGGCGGAGTTGGTTAGAGTGTTGTAGGTGTACTCCACCCAGGCCAACTGAGAGCTCCACCTAGTCGGCTCCTTGGTGCTGAGGCAGCACAGAGTGGCTTCCAATTCCTGATTGGCCCTTTCGGCTTGTCCGTTAGACTGGGGGTGGAACCCTGTGGTGAGACTGACCATGGCCCCAAGAGCCTTGCAGAAGACCCTCCACATCTGGGATACAAACTGGGGCCCCCTGAGACAATATCTGCTGGGATGCCATGGATTTTATACACTTGATCGAACAGGATGGAGGACATATCCGATGCAGACGGGAGTTTGGGCAGGGCGATCAACAAGACTGCCTGAGAGAACGCTGAGAGAACGCTGAGAGAACGCTGAGAGAACGCTGAGAGAACGCTGAGAGAACGCTGAGAGAAAGCTGAGAGAAAGCTGAGAGAATGCTGAGAGAACGCTGAGAGAACGCTGAGCGAACGCTGAGCACTGACGCGAGGATTGCGAGGATCTGGCAACCCAGACTCATCCTCCCCGATTGCACACAGGACGCATGCCGTTTCGTAGCTGTTAGCAGTTTATTACCTTTGAACTATTTTAATTTCCGATCACATCTGTATCATATATAATCGTATATATAGTAGGTTTATATAACATCTTAGTCATTTTATTCTCGTACCAGCGGATTATATTTTTTTGCCGCTAATCATTATTTAGTAACTTTACAGGTATACCGGCTTGTGTTTGCAGTAATTAGCCATTAGCTAATTACCAGAGTTGCGTCTTCTTTTGCAGTAGTGTTTTTACAGACTTGTTTACAGTCTTTTCCCACCTTCTTTCTGAGACTTAGTTTTTTGTGACGTTTTGTATTAACATTGCATTGGACCATTGGCTGCAGCTGAACCAGATCTTCACTTGGCACCCCACAACACCACCAGAAGCTAAGTACCTTTAATTCATTAATTGTACTAACATGGCTTCTGCTGTGCTTGTTCCCTGTGGAGAGTGTGGCATGTTTAGCTATTCTTCTGTCATTAGTGTAAATTTTACTTGTGATAGGTGTTGGCTTGTAGCTAGTCTGATGGAGAAGATTGTAGTTTTAGAGGCGCGCATCCAGACATTAGAGAAGGCTAGCTCAGCTCCTAGCTTAGCAGATCTGGCTGCCACAGGTGAAGTTAGAGCCCCAGCCCCGGCAGAGTCCTTGCAGCAGGGCAAGTGGGTGATGGTTCGGTGACATAGTCATAAGGCTAGTCCACGAGAGCACCACTCTTTACCTGTTCACATGTCCAACAGGTTTGCCCTCCTCAGTGAAACACCCACTGAGCAGCCTGTTGAAAAAGCTCTGGTCATAGGTGACTCTATTTTATGACACGTGAAACTTGCTACCCCTTTAGGGACACCAGCAGCTAGAGTTATCTGTATCCCCGGAGCCAGAGTGCCGGACATTGTAACGAGTCTCAGTAAAATTGAGAGCCGCAGATTCTCTAGGATAGTTATTCATGTAGGGGCTAATGATATACGCCTT
>JAJAGP010005979.1:0-25000 GCA_025084515.1 Ancistrus triradiatus | reverse complement strand
TAATATTTTTCATACAGTGGTGTGAAAAAGTGTTTGCCCCCTTCCTGATTTCATATTTTTTGCTTGTTTGTTACACTTAAATGTTTCGGAACATCAAACCAATTGAAATATTAGTCAAAGACAAACAAGTAAACACAAAAGGCAGTTTTAAATGAAGGTGTTTATTATTAAAGGAGAAAAAGTCCCCACAACAACATCCAAAGAACTGCAGACCTCACTTGCCTCAGTTAAAGTCAGTGTTCATGCCTCCACCATAACAAAGAGACTGGGCAAAAATGGCCTGCATGGCAGAGTTCAAAGATGAAAACCACTGCTGAGCAAACAGAACATTAAAGCTCATCTCAATTTTTCCAGAACACATCTTGATGATCCCCAAGACCTTTGTGAAAACATTCTGTGGACTGACGAGACAAAAGTTGAACACTTTGGAAGGTGTGTGTCCCATTACATCTAGTGTAAAAGTAACACAGCATTTCAGAAAAAGAACATTATAGCAACAGTAAAATATGGTGGTGGAAGTGTTATGGTCTGGGGCTGTTTTGCTGCTACAGGACCTGGAAGACTTGCTGTGATAAATGGAACTATGAAATTTCCACTGTCCCTCCAAAAAAAGGAGACTGTCCCTCTGTTCGGTGACCACTCCCCAGCCCTTTTTTTTGGGAAACGACAGAAACGAACTTGGGTCTGCAGCAGACAATAATCCAAACCACACCATCAAGTTCCACTCTGACATGGCTGAGAAAAACAAAATAAGACTTTGGAGTGGCCTAGTCAAAGTCCTGACCTGAATCCTATTGAGATGCTGTGGCATGACCTTAAAAAGGCCGTTCATGCTCAAAAACCCTCCAATGTGGCTGAATTACAACAATTCTGCAAAGATGAGTGGCCACAATTCCTCCACAACAGTGTAAAAGACTCACTGCAAGTTATCACAAGCGCTTGGCTGCAGTTGTTGCTGCTAAGGGCGGCCCAACCAGGTATTAGGTTTAGGGGGGCAATCACTTTTTCACACAGGGCCATGTAGGTTTGGATTTTTTTCTCCCTTAATAATGAACACCTTCATTTAAAACAGCATTTAGTGTTTACTTGTGTTGTCTTTGACTAATATTTAAATTGGTTTGATGTTCCGAAACACTTAAGTGTGACAAACATGCAAAAAAAATAGGAATCAGGAAGGGGGCAACACTTTTTCACACCCTGTACACCTGTTTGTTACCACTTTTCTGATGGTTTATAAGGGCCTGACTGCCACATGACATCTTCCATATATAATTTCCGTAATAAAGTGTGTAATATTATACAATATAATACTGATTTGATGACTTTTTGTATTCTTTCCCTTACCAACACTCCATGTCAACCCAGAGGAGGATTTTACTGATTGAGCCTGATAACCTCCCTTTCTTCCTCCTTATGCTCTCAGGGAATTTGTCTTAAACCACTGTCAGATCTGGCTGCTCATTCCAGTCTAGGCGTTTTTGTAAAGCTGTCATGGTGACATCAATGTGGGATTGTTAGAAAAAGTGATAATTCAATTCAGCTTAAGTGTTTTTTGCAATTATTGCAACAAAATGAAAACAGGTTATGTGGATTATGTAATGTGGGACCACCTTCAACATACAGGTTGTGCCATTTGAGCACTTCTGCATGAAATTCTGTGAAAGGCCATGGACCAACATTACCTAGTCCACATAGTCTTTATATGCTACTGTAATGTACATAGAAATGGGTATTTTCATAAGAAACTCAAGTAATGAATGGTACGCCAATCGTCAGAGATCAGCTGAAAACACGAGTGATTTTCTTATTTATAACGTCGTATTAAAAAAGTTGGGCCACCCTGATCATTTCATATTTTTCTTTATAAATCATTGGTTGTCCAGCTCAGCAATTTCAGGTAAATATATCATATAGCAGATGAACACCGTGATATTTGAGAAGTGAAATTAAGTTTATAGGTTTTACAGAAAGTGTGCAGTAATTATTCAAACAAAATTAGGCAGGTGCATAAATTTGGGCACCCTTGCCATTTTATCGATTTGAATACCTTTAGCACTAATTATTGGAAGACAACATTTGTTTTGTAAGCTCATTGACCCTTGATCTACATACACAAGTGAATCCAACTATGAGAAAGTGTTAAGGTGGCCAATTGGAAGTTTTTCTCCTCTTTGCATCTTCTCTGAAGAGTGGCAACATGGGAGCCTCAAAACAACTTCAAATGGCCTGAAAACAAAGGTTGTTCAACATCATGGTTCAGGGAAAGGGAAAAGCTCTCTCAGAGATTTCAGCTGTCAGTTTCCACTGTGAGGAACATAGTGACGCAATGGAAGACCACAGACACAGTTCTAGTTAAGGAACTCCCGAAGTGGCAGACCAAGAAGAATCTCAGATAGGCAGAGGCGAAGGATGGTGAGAACAGTCATAGTCAAGCCACAGACCACCTTCAAAGACCTACAACCTCATCTTGCTGCAGATGGTGTCACTAATCATCGTTCAACTATACAGCACACTTTGCACAAGGAGAGGCTGTATGGGAGAGTAATGCAGAAGAAGCCTTTTCTGCAGACACGCCACAGTCACTTGAGGTGTGCTACAGCACATTTGGACAATCCAGCTTCATTTTGGAATAAAGTGCTGTGTACTGATGAAACTAAAATTGAGTTATTTGGACATAACAAGGAGCGGCACACATCCCAAGACAAACATTTGCTACCCACAGTAAAATTTGGTAGCGGTTCCATCAGGCTGCGGGACTGTGTGGCCAGTGCAGGTACTAGGAATCTTGTTAAAGTTGAGGATCGCATATTCCAGTTAATATCTCCAGATTCTTGAGAACAATGTTCAAGAATCAGTGACAAAGTTGCACCGAGGCCAACGACCCAAAACCCTGCTCAAAATCTACTAAGGCATTCATGCAGAGGAACCAGTACAACATTCTGGAATGGCCATCTCAGTCCCTAGACAAATGTGAGCTGTCCATGCTCGGAAACCATCAAACCTGACTGAACTGGAGATGTTTCTAAAGAAGAATGGTCCAAAGCACCTTCAACCAGAATCCAGACTGGAAGCTGTAGAAGCGGTAGCGGCTGTTATTTTACAAATGAAGGATCTACGAAATATTGATGTCATTTTTCTGTTGGGGTGCCCAAATTTATGCACCTGCCTAATTTTGTTTGAATAATTACTGCACACTTTCTGTAAATCCTATAAACTTCATTTCACTTCTCAAATATCACTGTGTTCATCTGTTATATGATATATTTAACTCAAGTTGCTGATCTGAACAACCAATGATTTATAAACTAAAATCATGAGTTATCAGGGGTGCCCAAACTTTTTCATACGACTGTATAGCTATAGGGTAGAGAGAATACACAGGTAGAGGCGGAACAAACAAAGGAATACTACTTACAATAGGCCAGGCACATACATTTATGATTACAACTGTTACAAATAAACAGCGAAAATACAGATAATAGAGTTAGAACAGTCTCTAGTCCAAATGTGAGCTAACAAGCAAGCGAAAACATGACCAGTAAAGCAGATCTGCAGCGTTGATTGGCTGTTGAGGTGACCACATCGATTGGCTGTTTACTGCTGTAACATCCAGATTTTTATTTAGTATCACAATTTATTATAATTGTTAAGATCTCATCATTAGAGTGGACAGACATTAAAAGCATGGTTGTTAAACGGCTCTTACCTGTATAATTTCCCTGATGGAAAGTGTTTTGGTGCACAAAAGGGTCCTAGCAACCACAAGTTTGACCAAACACATCCGGATACAAATCAGTGTGTCTCAAACAGTAGAGCACTGGTCCCCAGTGTTGAGCCATTCCTGTTTGCATTCCATCAATAGGTCAGGTTTGAGTGCAGCAGGCAAATATGCACAGTAGGAAAATTGATATACACACAAATGTGTTTATTAGACAGACAAGCAGACAGGACAGGTGGACACCAGAATATAGGCAGGGGACAAGACTGTGTCTCAGCCTGACGCCCATGTTCTTTTGGTTCATGATGACATTCCCAGAAATACGTTACCTGGGATCTTTAAGCCCATGTTTGTGCAATGAGATCTCTTCCACATAATGCTTGAACAACATCAGTGGCATCCATGTCTCTGTGCTCCTCAGGCTGGGAGCTGGGTATGTGTGTATCGTGGGATCCAAACCAGGCTTGCCCATACATTACTCTTTAGCAGAATTATGTTGTTATCCAGTCACACTTATTGAATTATACATTCAAATTTACCCTATGGAATGTGCTGTCCCTCAGACATGCAATTCCACAATTCTGGGCTGCTAAATACTGTCAAACAGCATGATTGTTTAACACACCTCTTAGGGTTCATCAAATAATCAGTGTTTCCAACTAGTAATTATGACATTGTGGTTGCATTCATGTGCTCACATCTAGTTATTATAATAACAACATTTTTCTGAATATCTGGGTTAAACGCATTTATCATTGGAGTTACAGTTTCTGTACTGATCTTACTTCCTACATCCTGGGACCTACCTACTGGGACTGTGGAAGCCTAGCGGTTAAGGTGCTAGACTATGGACCAGCAGCTCTACGGTTCCTTGAGGAAGACCCTTAACTAACAATTGCTTGGATTGTAAGATCGGATCAGTTGTAAGTCAATCTGGAGAAGAGTGCCTGCTAACTGCTATGAATGTAAATGTACAGCTTAAACATTTATAAATCTAGTGCAGTGTAAAGAAAAAAGAGCCACTTCATTTACATAAAACTGGTTCACATGGGTGCAAGCGTTTGATTTCTTGGATTCACTCAGGTTTAATATATTCACACTATCGAACCCCGAGAGTCCTCAAAATCCCATTTTAAATGCCCCGGAATTTCTGAATGACTCCTCTATAAAATACACATAATGGATAATACTGCATTCAACTTAACACAATCAAAGCCATCTAAAAAGCAAAGAAATCTGCCCTCTACCTTCTGTGTAAGTTCTCTGCAGTTGTATCTCTTTTAGATGTTCTATTTCTTTTTAACTTTTATATCTCTTCCTCTTGGTCTGGTTCCATAAAGTAGGTCCAAAATCATTGCTCCAAGACCAGGACATGGAGGACTTCTACAGGTAGTGTATGTTC
Organism: Ancistrus triradiatus; assembly: GCA_025084515.1. Taxonomy (NCBI): domain Eukaryota; kingdom Metazoa; phylum Chordata; class Actinopteri; order Siluriformes; family Loricariidae; genus Ancistrus; species Ancistrus triradiatus. Next base: position 19,880 of record JAJAGP010005979.1, on the reverse strand, counting down.
CTTTTAATTTCCATTCACTGTAATGGCCGATGTCTTAAGAATTATAATAGGAAATAAAAGTCTGTCTCATGTACATCTAATTCACATCTGAATGACAGAAAACGTTCAGATTCTGAATGACACCTACTTACAGAAAAAGAATCTCAGTCTTGAAAGGCATAAAAAACCCACAGTTTGTTTCCGAGGTGTTTCAAGTTATATAAAAGATACAAGGATAAGAATTACTGTATTGTACAATACAGCACTGTACTAAATGCTTTCATATTGTGTTTTCATTTTCAATATTATTGTTTCAAATAAAACACTATGTGCAAAGTATGTTCGGTCAACATCCATTTCAGTTAGCATCCTGTTTCACAGAACGTAATAGGTGCATACCTGCACTTTGCACATTTTCCTACTTGTGTTAGAGTGGGTCACATCTGATGAATGGTGCTGATAGTTGTACCCTACACAGTTGAGTGTTTTCATATGCTAGCACATCCACTTCAGCTCAGGAAAAGCCATTTAATTAGTTTACATGAAGGTGTGTAATTTGGTGGGAGCAGGAAAACACCAAAATTTTCAAAAAGTACACTCCCATCCTAACCCTCCTTTTGTCCTGCTTCTGGAAGAAAGCACATATGTCCATTTCATCTTCTGCTTTCATGCGTCATCAACAACAATAATAAAGTACAACTTCTGTGAAATACTTTAAAATGAAAAGCGCCTTAAGAGGAGAGGCCTGGTAGATAGCGCAGCATCATTTTGGGTACATTCAAACTATGGCCTTGTACTGTGCCAGAGCACGATTGCACCCCATCCCACTCCCCCGCTGACCTGCGCTCACATTGCCCTTCAACGTTCTGAGCCCGGGCACTCTTGCAAGTTTTTTTTGTTGTGAATAAAGGCATGCTTTCACTTAATTTGTGGCTTTTTTGGAGTTGTCTCTCATATGCCTTATAATAAAAAAAATTCTGATTTTGTGTTCTGTGTTCAGAGTGGGACAGTGGTAGCCTAGTGGGTAAGGTACTGGACTATGGACCAAAAGGTCCAGGGTTCAAATCCCACTTCTGCCAAGCTGCCACTGTTGGGTCATTGGCAAGGCCCTTAACCTACAATTGCTTGGATAGTAAGATTGTACCAATTGTAAGTCGCTCTAGATAAGGGCGTCTGCTAAATGCTGTAAATGTAAATGTAAACTGAACCGCACCCAAGCCCACCTCTTCAAATGGGCCCGATTCAGCAGGGTTCAGTGTACTGCGCCTGAACACAGTAAGGAGCAATCACACTAGTCAAACAAGATGGACTTTGGCAGGCAAACATGCTCGGGCACGGTACATATCACCAAGTGTGAGTACACCATCAAATTGACAGTAGTGCAAAAGGGAACTGTTTTAATAACCCTCAGGTGGAGAAAATAATTCAGGACTGGCACCGAATCATTCGGGGCTTCCTGAATGACATCCCTGCTGGATAGTATTTCAAATTAGTACATTATCAATGGAATTAGAAAAAATATAGAACCGCATGGTATGTATGTAACACGCAACTTGTGGTGCAGCTAGAGTATTTTTAGCCTGTAGTTAATGCTGTAATGGTTTTACATTACAAGATAAAAAGCCGAAAGCACTTGACTTTTGTAATGAGATACAAATTTCATATCATACCTTTGTTACGTTCCATAATATCACTGGTGTTGCCTTATGGCATTTGAGGAGCAAAAAAAGGATCAAGATCAGTCTTTGTGCCACATTACACATCTAATACAAACAAAACTCCATAGGCCAGTCAGAACCTGCATGTTGACTGATGAATGGCCTGCATAAACTGGTTCTAAATGACCAACCAGTATAATTTACTCAGCTCTGCTTTATAACACCCAGCTCTCCTATATCTTAAAGCTCCAGCAAAAGCAGCATTTGCCAAATTCTCATACTGTTCTATTTTCACATACTATGACAAATGGCATGTCATAAACCGCCACTGAAGCAATCCAATAATGAGTTTTTTTCATTCTCTCTATCCACACACTCCTCCTTCCCATCGACCTTCTTGCGTTAAACTTCTCGTCATCTGGTGTTACGTGTTTAATGAAATTACCCTTGGGCTAATGCTTCCTGACACGATGGGCTGTGATGTGCCCCTCAATGAGCTGTCACTCATGCTCAGGCATCAGATCACTCTGGCCTCCCGCTCTATGCTGACATAAATCAGAAACTGTTCACCATCTCAAAGCCATTGCCACAACATGGACCCAGATATGCAAGTTACAGAAGGTTTGTAAAGATCACGACTGAGAAATGTCAACTCGGGCTGATCAGTGTATTTTGTAGTTGTTTTCCACTGTGAATTTCAGACGGGGTCTAAAAAGGTCATCATCCTTGTTGTTTGTTTTGGGCTTATCTTGGCTGAACACCTTAAAGTCACAGCAATGGAGCATTTGATCCTATATCATCTCCTTTGTCTCCTTTTCCTCTGCAATAATTACATGAACAGTTTTTGATTAATGAAGTGCAAATGTCTTATATCTTTGCCCTAAGGTACAGTGGCTTATAAAATGCTGAATATGGTGGTGGGTGCATTACAGCTCAGTGTTTGAAGGGTAAACAGTTCAGTAGTCCTACATTTAGCCAATACACTGATTAGGTGTGTCGACTAGGGGTGTAACTATTGAGAACGGGATATCCGTCTGTTAGCATGCCGCGTGATTCCGTCCTCTGGTGTTCAAAAAATGTTTCACATTGAAGTATGAATCATCCAAATGAAGAACGCGATGAAGTGTGCATCATCCAAAGGGATGGATATTGAAACCTGGTTCTGATTTGGAACCAGTTAAAAAATTTCAAGAACCGAGTACCTGGTAATAAAATAGAATTTTGATTCCAGTTATCAGTTCCTACTAACGCATTTATGCTTCACATACATGGCAGCATTTAGGACAAAAATACGTCGGTATTCACGTATGCCATCATGTAGGTTTGTTTTGATACACTCCGCTATAGCATTATTGGAAGATGGACGCTCAAAAGCGCTCAAAAGTTTGCCTCCGATTTGATGGTAAATGAAAAGACTAAATCCAATGCCATAAAAAAAAAACATATGTTGTAAAGAATGTGGCAAAACATCTAAGGCATGATACTGAACTTCAACAGTGAACAGTTCAACCCAACTGTGCTCTCTGAGCTCAAAAGTAGAGGTGGGCCGATCGATCCAAATAACGATAATATCGATACCAACGCTGGTACTGATATTGAGCAATACTTGTGTAAAAAGATCGATACTCAAGCTTTTTCTCTCTCTCGCACACACTGACTTCTGCACATGCGGATTCATCCAAGTCTGCTCTCTGTCTGTAAGAGCAGTGCCCCCCCCTTTGTTGTTGCACCGTCACGTGGCTCAGCGGCGCCGGCCAATCAGCCATGCAGGTAGGCTCAGCCTGGCCCGCCCACTCAACGCTCTCCTCCGTTACTTATTGTTTTCATTTTGTTTAAAGCCAGAAGTGCACTGAAGAGAAAAAATTCCTTATTCTTTGTATTATTTTCTTATACTGTTCGACTTGAAAAAAAGAACAAGTTTGAAACTCTTTACAATATTTGTTGTGGTGTGTTAATGTTTCTGTATTATGATTTGTCAGCTCTCTAACCTCAAAATATTGTTTCAGTTAGCTTTAGGTTATATTTTTTACACTCTTTATTTAAGAAAAAATGTAGAGAAGTACACCGAAAGGAAGAAATTCCTTATTTTTTGTATTATTTTATTGTTTTGTTCAACTTGAAAAACAGAATAAGTTTGAAACTGTTTACAGTATTTGTTGTGGTGTGTTAATTTTGTTGTATTGTGGTTTGTCAGCCCTCTACCTCAGGAGATTTTGTTTTAAGTTGTGTTGAGTGATATTTTTTTACACTTTGTTTATTTCAGAAAAAACAGAATTGCACTGAAAGAAGAAAATTCCTTATTGTTTATTGTTTTTCCTAAGAATAATTCTATTTTAAAAAAGAAACAAAGAAAGAAAGAACTAGAAAAGCTGTCTAGTGAGGGGAGAATTTTTAATTTATTTTTGTATTGTGGTTTCTCCTTTTCTACCTCAAAACAGATTTATTTTCCTAATGTTAGGGCAAACTTTGTTTTGTTACTGTTCCATTGTTTCTAAACAAAAATGTTGATTGTGATAATAAAGTATTTTGTTTTCAGGTACAATGTTTGGCGAAATTCTATCGTAGGTCTTTTAGATCCTTTGAATCTATGAAGCTTAAATATTAAAAAGTATCGGTATCGATATCGGCAATACTGGCCCTGTATTTACTTGGTATCGGATCGATACCAAAATTCCCGATATCGCCCACCTCTACTCAAAAGCTGAGTTAGCAGTGATAGAAACATGCTTAATGTGAGCAAAGCTTAACTGTACCTAAAATTAACTTGTCACAACAACTTCTCTCAGCTTCAACTGATTAAAAGTAATCTCTACTGCCTTAATGACAAGCCTAAAAGGAAAAGTGAAAGGAAAATGATCCAAAAGGAAAAGAATCATTTTTACATTATGCCTTTTTCTCCCCATTTAAATCTATTACAAGTAAAATGTTTGATTACGTTCCTTTTGGACCACATGTTTTTAATTTCAGCAGTAGAGATTACTTATGACCAATAGTAATTGAGAGAAGTTTGGTGTTCCTAAGTCACTGCTTTAGTACATTAAGCTACATTACTTATAATATGTTTAAATGGGATGGAAAAAAGCTCAAAGTTGAATTCTAAAAAAAATAAAGCTATTATTTATGCCTAAACATTAAGCCAGGTTTTTCACTTTGGAATCAATAAGAACCGGAATCGATAAGCAGAATCAGAATCAATAAAATGCAAACGACACTACAATGCACATCGTAGCATTTTTGCATCACAACTCATCGTGTCATGATGTATCGTTACCTGCCTAAACTGTTTCTCTCACACACACACACACACACACACACACACACACACACACACACACACAATGACAGTTTTTGATATAAAATCTTTAAAATTTATTTCCATGTGTGTTGCTCAGTGTCTCAACGAACCCTGCCTGTCATAAATACAACAAGAAAATACGTTCACTGTCGCATAAAGACAGTTTCTCATTCCATAAATGTGTTCTTCTGTGAAAAATTTGAAAATCAATATGTGGTAGTCAATGTTGATGTTAAATAAACTAATGAATTACAAACACTTCACTATCTTGGCTATTTAGTCAATACTGGTACACTACTGTATCCCATATAGCATTGCTAAGCACAGTACTGTAATATGGTGTTTGAACAGATCCCATTTTTGCGGAATGTACCGTGGTTGTTAAGCGAAATGCATTCATGTAGTGTTCCTTAAGGAAATGTACGCCTCTTTTAGCTAATGTGCACCATCAAGTTTCTCGTTCCTGATTTCTCAGGCATAGGAATTGATAACGTAGACACAAATGTATGTAGATTCTGAAAGCATGCACAAGCACCTTCAAAATCCAGTACAGTAATCCAATATTCAGTCAGTAATTATTTTGACATTTTCCAGCTTGACATTAAGAGCTTCGACCTTCAACTTGTTAAACCTCTACCACAAACGGCACTACACGTGACTGGCTATAACAGGACAATCAGCACCTCGAACCACTCAAGCCTCTCGTGACTACGCTGCGCCACGATTCTCACTTCGGAAGGACAGAAATAAAAACAGGTATGTTATAATAGGTACTAATTATTCTACATTGAGTCGTGCCATAGAATTTGCTACCTTGGTCGATTAAACTTCTCTTGAGAAAATAATTATAGTCTTAACACGACCACACTAAATTTACTTACTAAATTTAAGCCTAATTAACCACCCCAGCTAATTATCATCTCCAACTCCCCCAGCAGTAGCTCCCTGTCTGGCAGTATTGGCAATTAGAACATCTTTGCAAAACAGCGTAAGACACGGCGTAAGACGATTAGGGTATAAGTGCAAAAAGATATTAACATAATACACTACACAGTCAATGGTATGTGGAAGCCCAAAAATTACATTCATAAATCTGTGCTAAACATCTCATTGACAGCATTTAGCAGACATTAAACCCTTACCAAGTGCGGCTTACAACTGAACAGTTGAAGGTTAAGGACTACATAGCCCCCCCAGTGGCAACTTGACACAGCTGAGATTTAACAAGCTTCCAATTAGCAGTTCAGAGTGTTGACCACCGAGTTACCAATTCAGTCAAAGTTGGCTTTCCCTTTGCTGGTATAACAGCCTCCAGTCTTTTGTGAAGGCTTTCTTCTAAATGTAGGATCATAACTGTCAGAATTATACAGTATATATAGACATAATATATTATATATATATATATATAGATATATCTATATATATAATATATATATATATATATATATATTATATATACACGTATATTGTATATATAATACACGTGTATTGTATTTAAAATCCAATTTTTTAACCTTCCTTGAAAAAGGTAAGAAACTTTTTTTTTAGTCTTGAAACTGGTACAGGCAGCAACAAAAACCAATTAAGTGTGTAAGAAATAGTATGACCTGGAAGCTCCAAGAAAGAATAGAATTGCATGCATAACTACACAGTCAGCAATCAATCAGAATATTTTGCTAAATGAATAACAGCCAAAAAAAAAAATCTAATAAATAGTCATAGTACATAATATTATAAATATCGGCTAAAAATTCTAATATCGGACCGATACCTGAAAAAAGTCCATATATCGGCAAATAATATAAAAAAATGGCCGCCGATATATCGTGCATCACTAATATATATACATATATATATATATATATATATATATATATATATATATATATATATACATATATATATGCGCTATTTCTATCGTGTTTTGCTTTATTTTTACATCTACAGTACTGTATTCTTAGTGCAAATGACTCTCCATGGGTCCTAAACAGGATAGTTAGAAAGCAAAACAGGAATTGAATGCTCCAGAACACAGGCTGCAGTTATCTTAACAGCTATGTTAAGTTACTTAGTTTCACTTTCAATCCATTCCAATCCCTAAATCAGGGAGCACCTGTACAATACAACTCCATTAATGCATATATATATATATATATGCATTAATGGAGTTGTGTGTGTGTGTGTATATATATATATATATATATATATATATATATGTACAGTGTGGATATCTTGGGATCTGGAACGAATTAATTCAATTTACATTATTCATTATGGGAGAAATTCTCCTGTTGCTCTCCCAGCAGCCAGTAGGGGTACTGCCAGGGATTTTGGGCCTCATGAAAAGATCTCACATTCAGCCCCACCACCCCACCACCACAGGCCATGCCAACCCTGGAAATATAACACGGTGCAGGAATTGACTATTTGATGCAAGAATAATACCCCCTATATAATAAATGTCCTAAAGGCTTCATTTCACAATTAAAATGTAAAATGGGCGGCTGAGCCTGAGACTGCATCTGGTGAGTCTGGCACCAGGTAGAGATGGGGAAAACTGAGTTCATATGAATATCTAGCTAATAGTTTGCGTACATTGGTTAAATAATTGGTTCAGCAGAGCATAATGTAAACACTCTTCATATAATCCGATAACTAATGGTTAGGGGAGCAAAGGTAGCCTATGATACTAATGTAGTAGGCAACAGGTTAATTTCCACACCACTCAGACTAGACTTACACTTCTTTGTGAAAAACGGGGAGACATTCTGTCCACACTTTCTTTCTACCCTTTACTCTTTTCATTTTTTTCGTAAGCCAGATTTGTAGACATGATGTTCCCTCAGCACTCCTCACTCGCAATTCACTGCTAGCAAGTATCGTTCACGCCTCGGGTGCTTGGAGGCAGGTGCTTGGGGCAGGACAGAACCCATTTCATGGCAATGTGAGAGTGCAGCAATGCAGAGGATTTCTTAACATTTACTTTTTTTTCCAAACACGAAAAAGAAATCCAAACCTGTTGGTTTTATACAACCCCAAAATCAGAAAAAGTTGGGACAGTATGGAAAATGCAAATAAAACATATATGCAGCGTTCCTTACATTTTCTTTTATATCATTGCAGACAGTATGAACCCAAGATATTTCAGGTATTGTCTGATTAACGATATTTCATTTGTTAATAAACATCCATGTCTGCTTTTCAGGCCTGCAACACAAACAGAAATCAGATGGTCCATTCCAGATGCCTCCGAGCCCAGAGAAGTCGATGCTGCTTCTGGATATGGTTGACATAAAGCTTCCTTTTTGCATAGTTACGTTTTAAGTGGCATTTGTGAATGTAACTCTGTATTGTAGTGCTTGATAAAGGTTTGATAAAGTAAGTCCTTGTTCATAAGGTTCTATCAGCTATTGATGAATGACGGTTCTTGATGCAGTGCTGTCCGAGAGATTGGAGATCACTGGTGTTCAGTTTAGGCTTGTGCCCTTGCCCTCCAGACTACTTGAATCGTTTAATGATATTACGAACTGTAGAGGGAGAAAAGTTTAAATCCCTTCCAATCTTTCTTTGAGGACCATTGTTTTTAAGCATTTCAATCATTTTCTTACACATTTGCTGATAAACTGGAGATCCTCTGCCCATCTTTACTCCTCAAAGCCTTTCGTGGATACTGCTTTTGTACCAAATCATGATTATAATCACCTGTTGACAGCACCTATTTGAAATCACATCACATCGACCATGGGAACACATTACCCCTATACCCCTAAGATCTATATTGGCTTCCGGTCCATTATCGTATTCAAATACAAAATATTGCTATTGGTTTCAAAAATCTCTACATGGTTTAGCAATACACCTTTATATCTCTCTCGATCTTCTCGGATCTTCCCCTCCATTGCCCTCTCGCGTGCTACGATCTGCTGAAGCGCAGTTACTCCCTCTCAGCCTCTAAGTTGGAGATAGAGTATTTAGCGTTCTTTGGTCCGAAGCAGCTCTGGAGTTCAAGATTCTATTCTATGAATGGTGACATGTTTACAATGTAATACTGAAGGACTGACTGACCCCCATCATCACAGGCCCTTAGTATCGTCCTAACAGTTTGGGTATTTCTCATCGGTGTTTCCCTCTTCTCATTTACTTTGTAATATACAGTATACAGTATGTAATATAAATTCCTACAAGGTATAGTCCAAGCAATTCAAGGTTATGAGTCCTGCTCAAGGTCCCGCCAGTGGCAGCGTCTTAGACACTTAACCTTCTGGTAAATAGTCCAGTACGTTCACCACTCAGCCACTACTGCCCACATGTACGAGCAGTTTAAGACACTGTTTATGTTAGCGTTGTCCCTATAACCTCTTTCCCACAGTAGAGCCATCCAGTATGCAGTGATGTGTAACCATAGCAATAGCCTGTGGATGTGGGCGACTAGAAAGATACCTAATATCACTAATATCATCCATTTCTGTGGAAACATAACATACACAAAACCTCAGTATTTTATTTTTGCCAAGTGACCACGGAATACGTGTGATAACACTTAATATCCAGTTTGGCTGAGGAACTGTAGTGCTGCTTCAAACCATGGGGTTCTTCATCTTCATCTAATCCATGATTTCTTTATTAGAGGACAGATCAATGGGTGTTATGTCTTACTTAACAATTCTTACACCTCCATACTGCCAACAATTTTAAATATGACCAAGAATTCAAGTCCCACCAGCGATTACATTAGCTGCAGTAGAATATCTGAACCTAAAAATGATTCCATACTGGTTTTATGTTGTCCAATATTTCTACTGAGCGACCTGTCCCGAGGAATTCCTCCATGGAAATCTATGCCTTCTGTATGGTTTTTCTAAAAAAAAATGATGCTGGAAATATCCCTTCTCTGCCTACGCTGCACCTCTGCTTCTCATAAAGCACTGAGATTAGAGAAGCTCTCTGAGCCACTGTGACTGCATCCCACAGGACAAACATTCACCAGCTGAGATGAGAGAACGAGACCGGCAGCCAGAATGTCACTCCAGGAGCAGCTTTGCTTTTGTACAATCTGGATGTGCTGCAGCAAAGAGAGCCAATCCGTGAGCAGCCCAGTGACTCAGTGATACATCTGATCCTCATTTCACGCAGAGGACTGATCCTCACTTGAAGCGGAGCCACGTCAACCAAGCTATTGTATTTCTCTTAATATACAGTAAATGTCCATATATGCACACTACATTGTGTGTGGGTTTGTTCAACCACACCCATAGCTAAGAGGTTCATAACATCAGTCATCCAACCTAACTCTTTTCAGACAAACACTGGCAGAAGAATAGACCACAGTGAAGAGCTCAGTGATGCCACCATTCTAATAAGTCAATTTGACAAATTTCTGTCAGAGGAGTTAATCGCTACAAAGAGCTAGATGCCCGTTCCTGGTGAGAAGAACAAGTGCAACATTTCCATTGTTTTAGCAATGGTATAATGGCCATATATAATTATTTTTCAGTCTCTTTATTAGAATACAACCAAAAATACAGATCAGAGAAAAACAGCTTCTATGGGCTACAGTGGCAAGTATTTAATGTGATCTCCCCTTATACTTTGGCAGAAGCAGCATCTGGCAGCTTCATCAAGATGCCAAGTTGACCCTTCTACAGTCTGAAGAAGCTTGATCAGGAATGGTCTTTTTTTAATAAGGGTAGCAGGCAAGAAACCACTTTTTTGGAAGGGGAACAGCATGAAAAGGCTAAGACTGGAATTTTGGAATGAAGATCAGTGAAAAAGAGTATTAGGAAGTGACAAATCCAAGTTGAAATTCTTGGTCCCAATTGTCCACAATATGTTGTACATGGTCATTATACGATTGTGAAAACAACAAAACTAATGATAGCCTAAATCTTTGTGACAGTACTGTATATCTGATACATTTATCAAGTGTATCAGGTGCAGTCTAAATATTTGCCAATATTGCCCAGTCATGGTTTACATAAACAAATATCTAAGAAGAACAGACTTCAACCTCGTGTACCCTTTTTACATGGGAATGCCATAATGATTGTCTTCGTGTACAAGATGACCCTCATATTTTCTGACCAAGGAATTGACGTTAAGACCTTTAAAAGCTTAATATTTTGCAATTTTAGGGTTGGCCCATTTTCTTTTGTCTCAGTATCACAGAAACCAGGAGGCTGCTAGCAGATCAATAAACTTGGATGGATGGGGAGCAAGAGCTTTGCGGCAAGAGCACCTCAAATAAGTTCAGCACAGACTGATCCAGCTTACTGCCTGTCAAAAACTGAGCCTTATCTACAAGAGATTACTGGCTTTGATTGTCTCCTGAGAAAACCCTCTATTATAGCCCTTTGGTGGGTATTAAATTGTAGTGCCGTAGGACTCGTGTTCAGGACTCGTGTGCCATTTAAGGTCCGCATGATGTTCTGTATTTTCACAAGACACCTGTGTGCAAAAATACATAAAAGTGTCAGAGATACCCCTGAAAACACAAGTGATTTATAAGACTGATACTTTTGTTTGGCGGAAGACAAAAATGCAACGATAGACCATTACAAACAACACCGAAGATCCAGCAGACGAAACAGATACTCAAAGAGTGAATGTGAACCAGTTCATATAGTTATAGATTAGAGAGAGTATACAGGTAGTAGGGGCGCAAACAAACGTGTACTATTTACAATAGGACAGAAACAAATAGCTACGAATGCCATTTACAGCTTGTTACAAATAATTAGCAGAAAGTCATACATATAACCAAGTAACTTGCACTAAAATGTCTTTAAACACACCAACAGAGTGTCTCTATTCAAAATGTTAGCTGACGAGCTCGTCTGAGCTTTCGACTGTTTTTTTTTACTGGTTTTTTTCCGCCTCTGCTTTTGTATCTGCAGCACTGACAGGCTTGTGTAACTGGGCAGAAGAAGCAAAATGCAGTAATATGCTGCCAGGACATAAATAAGCAGTTAACATGGGAATCTGTATCAATTATTAAGTAAAATATGGTAATTAGAGTTCAGTACAGTACTGGTTATTGAACTACGTATAACGTCATTCACATCAGGCAGTGTTGTATAGGACTGTGGTAGCCTAGCGGTTAAGGTACTGGACTCTGGCCCAGAAGGTCCAGGGTTCAAATCCCACCTCTGCCAAGCTGCCACTGTTGGGTCCTTGAGCAAGGCCCTTAACCCACAATTGCTTGGATTGTAAGACTGTACCAATTGTAAGTCGCTCTGGATAAGGGTGTCTGCTAAATGCTGTAAATGTAAATGTATAGTTTTTTTGCCATTTTGAGTCAGTTAACGGCCACAACATCTGGAATTAAAGGCAGACTTATATCGGATGTTGATCAGATGGATGTTAAATGGCACATACGTGTACTCGAAATTTATTTTTATTTTTTAATGTATTTGACTTGCCTCGTACTCATTAATATTTACACTTGGTGTCGGCCTCTGACATCGGTCTCCTGAGATTCTGGAGTCTTGTTCGAGACTCAGTGCAGTTTTGCCCTGTATTTATTTACTGACCTGTTTAATTAAAAAACAGATACAGCCTAAAGCACAAGAACCTAAAGCACAAATGCTGTTTTGCTTTGCTATTGGTTGATCTTTGGTTCAGTCTCAAATGGTATACTAGTGTGCTACATTGCATGTAAACTGTAGTGCGCTAATGTGACAGGACAAGAGTGTAAGGCCCAAGTTACATTAGGTTGTTTAATGCATCTGGGTATCAAGAATGTATCAGAGTAGGGCTGAGCCACATAAAATTGTATAAATGCAACGCAAGCCACAATGACATCCAATTTGAATCTGATTGCTTAAACCACTTCAGGAGGCAGCCTGCAGTCACATATTAAACTAGTCTGGCGAGATGCACCTGACTGCGGCAAAAATGTTATTAAACATTAATAGTGATCAGACAGAGCTGGCAAGCGCAACAAATGTTTTTATTTTTATAAGTATTTTGGACAAGATACCACTGTACAAACGAAATTGTAAAGCAATCAGCTCAAACCTAAACCAAAAAGAAGCAGGTACAGTGGTACCTCGGTTCTCGACCACCTGGAAACTCATTCAATTCGGTTCTCGACGCATTTTGACCAGTAAAAATGGGTCTCAATTCTCGTTGTTTGCTCGGTACTCGGCGCACTTGCTTAAACTTGTATGAGTCGAGCCACGTCACTCATTTCAGCCGAAACTCAATTCACGATTCATGATTCACAATTCAGTACACAGTGATTCAGTGGTTCAGATTCACAGTAGCCGTTGCTCAGTGCAGATCTCCGCTATTTTCTTTCATTTTATATCTACTGTACTGTGTGGTACTGTGGTAGCCTAGCAGTTAAGGTACTGGACTCTGGCCCAGAAGGTCCAGGGTTCAAATCCCACCTCTGCCAAGCTGCCACTGTTGGGTCTTTGAGCAAGGCCTTAACTCTCAATTGCTTGGATTGTAAGACTGTACCAATTGTAAGTCGCTCTGGAAAAGGGCGTCTGCTAAATGCTGTAAATGTATTCTTAGTGCAAATAAATCTCCATGGGTCCTAGAAAGGGTTGAATTGACTGCCAACCGAAAGCAAAACAGGAATTAAATACTCCCGAACACAACCTGCAGTTAGCTTTAGCAGCTATGCTGGTGCCCTGAGTTCACCAATAGAGTAAGTGTTTTGATTTTAGTTTTCACTTTCAATCCATTGCTCACTAAATTACATGATATTTTTCAACACTTTATTACAAATAAGCTTTGATTTTGGCCAACTGTAGGCTAAAAGTGTTTTAAACATTCACTTACTCATCATAGTATCCTTTCCATATCTCCGCTATGATACACTACAGACCGCTCTACCAAACACTCATTAAACTCATCATGATACATTTAACTGATGATGGATTTGTCGGAACATATCCCCATCATAAATCAGGGAGCACCTGTACAATACAACTTAATGCATAATGGTTTTCTGGGGGTCTGGAACGGATTCATTCAATTTACATTATTCCTTATGGGAAAAGTTTGCTCGGTATTCATCGTTTTCAGTTCTCGACAAGCCTTCTGGAACGAAGTAACGATAAGAACCGAGGTACTAATGTATAAACAAACTCAAACACTCAAGACAAAATGTTGACCCTCCCAAACCAAACCACCTAATCTTTATTACAGATCAGTACTTGTTCCTTTACTAAGATGATGCTCAGTTAATTATTCTTATTATTATAGTTAGTTAATATAATTATTATAGTAGTAGTAGTATTCTCAGTGTTCTAGATGCTTGTTCTTACTGTTAGCAGTGAGCTACTTGATGTTTAGACAGGGCTGTTGGACAGTGCTGTATTTATGCTGTGTGATAGAACCAGTTTGAGGGATATACCGTCTCAGATCCAGCTGACTGAGGGGGCTCTTTTCAGGGGACAGTTCTTGGCTCTGTAGCGCTTTAAGCTGCAGGGTTTCTATGGGCTGCATGCAATGGTTGGTGTTTTTCTTTGGAGTTTAAGAATCTTTCTGCAGGGCTTCTGTTGAATTCTTGTCTCATTTAGTGCAGCTACAGTATGCTCTCTGAGTGGACCCATACCTCACTCCCATACAGCACAATGGGCTAAATCACACTACTGAATAATTCACACCAGATTGAGATGGGAATAACAATATTGTGATATCTCCTCCTGATTGTGTACAGAGCTCTGCAGAGTCCTTGCGGGCTTTTTTTTCTGTTTTTGTTTTTTTTTTTTTTTTTCCTTTTCCTCTCTTGTACCTGTATCTGTGTGTGTGTGTGGTGTGTTTTTGTGTGTTGTTGTGTTGTGTGGTGTGGTGTGTGTGTGTGTGTGAGAGAGAGAGAGAGTGTGAGAGAAGAGAGAGAGAGAGTGAAGAGAAGAAAGAGAGAATAGAGAGAGAGAACAGTATGTATGTAATAAAAAGTTTGGGCTAATCATTTTAAATAATTACATGATTATTATTGTCAACACTAGGTCATGAGCAGACAAAACAATGTTTATCTGATACCGCATAAAATAAATGAAAATTACTGTATGATGCAAGTGAAATACAATTTTTCCGTTTTGTGAGTATCCCACATCCTGTGCCAGCCTGTGGCAATAGTCAGAACTGCAACTACTATTAATTTTTAAATTTTAGTTTCCTGGCTGTTTTAGGTTGTGCAGCAATGCTAAGTGGAGTCCTTTTTTCATTGTGGACTTGTTATTTTTAAATTACAACATACAGTGGTGGCTTGAAGTTTTTGATTGAACTCCCTTTTAGAAGTGTTCTATATTTCTGATAAATATACCTAAAGCAATCATCATATTTTCCACACCAAGTCATAAAAGTTAGATAACGAGAACCCAGTTAAAACAATGAAGAAACAAAATATTATACTTTGGTTCATTTATGATCGAGAAAAATTCTCCATATTTACATTATAGTGAGTGCAAAAGTATGTGAACCTCAAGGAATTAGCAGTTAATGTAAAGGTGAAATTAAGTCAGGTTGTTTCAAATGGTTTTTTTGGACAATCAGGTGTGAGGTGGGCACCCCTGTTTATTTAAAGAACAGGGAATCTATCAAAGTCCCCCCCTGCTCTTCAACCCCCCCAACACGTGTTGGAAAGTTGTATCATGACACGAAATAAAGAAGATTTCTGAAGGAAGCTCAAGAAAGAGTTGTTTGAGTTCATCAGGCTGGAAAAGGTTTAACAAACCATCCTTCTTAAAGAGTTTGGACTCAACCATCCACAGTCAGACAGAATGTTGTAACAAAACCGAGGAAATTCAGACATGTCACCCCTCCAGGAGTTGGTCGACCAACAAAGATCTGTCCAAGAGCAAGGTGTGTATAGTTGCGAGGTTCACAAAGGGACCCCATCCCGTTAACTTCCTAAGCAACTGAAGCCTCTTCTCACATTTGGGCCTAATGTTTAATGTTTCATGAGTCCACAATCAGAACACACTGAACAACATGGTGTGCCCCAATGGCAGGGTTGCAAGGAGAAAGCCACTTGCCCTCTCCCCAAAAAGAACATTTGCTGCCTCCTTTCCTGCCAGTTTTTTGCAAAAGGATAATCACGTGGACAGCCAGAAGGGCCTTATTGGAAAATGTTTTTGGGGTGGACAAAATGAGGGTTTTCAAAGAAAAGCGTTTTTATTTTTTGGAGAAGGAAAACCCACTGCATTCCAGCATAAGAACTTAATCCCACTGTGGGTGGAAAACATGTCTGGTGGTAGTTATCATGGTTTTGGGCCCTTGGGGCCTGTTTTTGCCTTGCATCTGGGGCCAGGGACGGCTTGCCCATCATTTCAATGGGAACACTGAATTCTGAACTGTTTTCAGAGAGAAGTCTAAAGAAAATGTCAGGACAAAATACATCCTGTCCATGAAAACTGAACTCAGAGAAGTGGGTCCATGCAGCAAGACAACGACCCCTAAGTAACACAAGTCCGTTCTTTCTACCAAAAGATGGTTAAAGAAAGAATAAAGTTTCCAATGGTTTTTTGGATGGCAAATGGCCAGTTCCAAAAGTCTGACCATTAAATCCAGTTAGAAATGTTTTTTGTGGAAAGGGAACTCCTGAAAAAGTAGCAGCTAATTGGTGAGAAACACCCAACATCCCCCAGAGCTGAAGCCTGTCTGTACGGAAGGAATGGGCTAAAATTCCCTTCCAAAGCCGGTGGTTGCAGGGACTGATCACCATTTACAGGAAAATGTTTAGCGGCCTGCATTATTTTGCTTGCACAGAGAGGGTCCACACAGAATACTGAAAGCAAAGGGTTTCCAATACCTTTGCCACTCCTCAACGAATATGTAATATTGGATAATTTTCCTCAATAAATAAATGACAAAGTATAATATTTTTGTCTCATTTGTTTAACTGGGTTCCCTATATCTACTTTTAGGACTTGTGTGAAAATCTGATGATGTTTTAGGTCATATTTATGCAGAAATATACAAAATTCTAAAGGGTTCACAAACCTTCAAGCACTACTGTATGTAAAAATGGCCATAATATAGCACTTTGGTTGGTCTTGGCCTCCAGCAATCCAAGGCAGTTGAAACCAGCAATGCTCTGTGCCTGGGACTTAAAGCTCCCAGCTGGCCATGTGACAGTTATAGCCATTTGACTGTCACAGTTTTGCAAATGAAACCATCCTGTAAGTTCTTTGCCTGGGGTTTTCAAGTTTGCACATGTTTTTACACACAAAACTGTTAGCAAATAATTACAGGAATAACACATCATTTTTAGGTTTACAAAGCACTTAATTGTTGCTAGAATAAGAGCAAGAAAAGTAGGTAGTGCACTTCATGTTGCCATACTTAATGCAAAACATATCGAAAGAGGGTCAACCTTTCAGTTCCCACATATAATGCATTGCATAAGTGAACTTAATTGGAAATATAGTGTACTAAGCAAAAGTTCGCCATTAGATTTGTTGTTTTAGTAATTGTATAATGACCACATACAGTCTAACCCTGTTATCTCGCCTACCTCTGTTTCATGGCTATTTTTGGGAAGCAGTGAGGCATCCAAATCCACTGAACTCCACAAAACACTGACAATACTACACACACCGGACTAATTATTCTAACACTATTCATATTCTTCATCAGTCTCATGTCCACATTACTGTATATAACTAACCCTCACAGAATATCTATGCATATTTATATCCCAATATGTGTGTATATGTAAATCCACAACTCTTGTTTACATTATCTATAGATACAGTCTCATATATTCATTCCTTTATATTTATTAGTCTTGTACTCAAGATCCGCCAGCAAGGTGAGCTGCCAGCTGAGGAGAGAGCAGGGAAGGCAACCCTGTCAGTAGGATTAAAGTGACACCTAACAACCGGTCGGCTGAAAACTTGGCTTAATGCAGTGTAATTTCATTGCTGGCAAGACATTTGTCACATTTTAAAAATGGCGAAGGCGAGAGCCAAGGTTGACGGCTTCATAGGTAAAGTTCAAGGAGGGAAATCCGTCCCTTTTTTTTACCCTGTTCAGCTTTTTTCACCCTGTTCCTACTCCGAAAACATGGTTTCTAGGCTGCTACCCTTTCAAAAAGATCATTCCTGATCAAGCTTCGTTGATCAAGCTGACAGACGCTTCTACTGCTCAAGTGTAAGGGGAGGTCACACTAAATACTACCCACTGTAGCCTATAGAAGCTGTTTATGTCTAAGATTCAATATTGCATATCAATTTCCTGTATAATTTTAATAAAGGAACTTAGAAAAAATTAAATACGGTCATTAAACCATAGCTAAAACAATGGTACGTCTAGTCTAATAGTGGCCTAAGACTTTCGCACAGTACTGTATGCCACGAAAAATTTACACGTGATTAAACTTAGTATAGAGTGCAAAATTATTCAAACATAAAAACACACTGCTGTAAAAACATGTAGTTTTGCTGCAACCAACTAAAATCATAAGTCCCCTAATAAATAGAATAGGGCCCATCTGTGTGCAATTAAAGTGTCAATATAAATATTTCAATATAAATCCACCTTGTTTTGGAAGGTCCAAGAGTCCGAGAGCGAAACTACACAAACATTACGAGGAACAAAAAGCTATTAAAACATGTCCACTGCAAAATTATAGAAAAGTATTGACAAGGGTGTGGTTGTAAAAAGACATCCCAAACTATTAACATTCTACAGAGCACCATTAAAACTAGTAATAAGAAATGGAAAGAATATAGCACAACTGTGACTCTGGTAACACAAGACTGTCCATCAAATGACAGTGAACGATTATGGAATGCAATGATCAGAGAGGCAACCAAGAGAGAGGTTACTCTGAAGGATCAGGAGAGATCTGCAGCTGCGATATCGTGACACTCCACAAAGTGGGGTTTTATGGAAGTGTGGCAAGAATAAAGACTTTCTCAGGAGGAAAAAAGGACAGTTTGAAATCATATTGGGAGTTTTGCCGAAAGATATACTGGAGACTGAGCAAACTTCTGGAAAAAGAAAGTCTGATCTGGTAAGACTCAACTGAACTGTTTGAACACTGCTGAGAACACCATCCTCTATTAGACTCTATTAGACCATCTATTAGACTGGCCAAGTTCAAATCCAGACCTCAATTTAACTGAGAATGTATGGCAAGATTTGAAAATCCCTGTTCACTAATGTCCTCCAACCTCCCTGACAAAGCTAGAGAAATTTTGTCTGGAATAATAAAAAAAAAATCAAGATCCAGCTGATCAAAAAATATCCTACAAAGCTTGCAGCTGTAATTGCAGAAGAAAAAAATATTATTCATGCTTATGTCTCCACCCATCTGGACGAGTGTAATGCCTTGTTCACTTGTCTGAGTCAGAGAGAGGTGGCTCATCTGCAGCTTGTTCAAAATGCAGCAGCCTGTCTTCTCACTAAGACAAAGCACAGGGAGCACATCACACCAGTTTTGGTCTCTCTCCTTCAGTTAGCTGTAAGCTACAGAATTGATTTTAAAAATTTAGTGCTCACTTATCAAGCTTTTCCTAATGAGGCTCCAGCATACATTAATGAGCTCTTATGTCCACTTCATTTAGTCAGAAATCTAAGGTCTTCAAATCAGGGGTTATTAGATGTTCCCCAAACTAAATTAAAATGAACAGAAGACTGAGCTTTTGCAGCTTATACCCTGAGAATGTGGAATAATCCCCCTGCTTATATCACACACCGATTTTAAAAACGTTTAAAGACGTATTTTTATTCTTAGCAGTTAATTTGAAGGTGAAATTAGGGTCAGGTGTTTTCAATCAATGTGATGACAATCAGGTGTGAGTGGGCACCCTGTTTTATTTAAAGAACAGGGATCTATCAAAGTCTGCTCTTCATAACACATGTTTGTGAAATTGTATCCTGGCACAAACAAAGGAGATTTCTGAAAACCTCAGATCAGGCTGGAAAATGTTACAACCAAGGTTAAAACCATCTCTAAAGAGTTTGGACTCCACCAATCCACAGTC
>JAJAGP010005978.1:0-26714 GCA_025084515.1 Ancistrus triradiatus | reverse complement strand
ACCATGTTTCAGAGATGGAATAAGGTTCTTATAAGGTTCTTATGCTATACATTCTTCCAGTAGCCTTCTGGCATGTCCACGTGATCTTTAACAAACTGCAGATGAGCAGCAATGTTCTTCTTGGAGAGCAGTGGCTTTCTCCTTGCAACCCTGCCATGCACGCCATTGTTGTTCAGTGTTCTTCTGATGGTGGACTCATGAACATTAACATTAGCCAATGTGAGAGAGGCCTTCAGTTGCTTAGAATTTACCCTGTTCTTGTGCCCATGTTGGCTTCGTCAAGGCAGTCTAGTTTTCTATCACATCTCACAAACATGGCAGTAGCTGGGTTTGCTCTGCCAAGGACTGTCTAGGCTATGTTCCCACTTTTCCCTCAGTGACTCTGTGAGAGGAATGAATAAGGAAAGTGTAGTGACTAGCACAGGACATTCCTGTTAGATATATTGCTGTTGTGAATCTGTGTATTGAATCTTGTTTCAGATCTCACGAATAAGTCACAAGTTACATTACTGTAAAGCATGAAAAAACTCTTGCTACTGTATCTGACTTTGCACAGAGCATTCAGAATCTCTGCATGTTGGCATTCAGCAATGAAGCTGTGGGAAGTCAATACACTGAAGTCAAGTCAGATTTATTTATATAGCGCTTTTTACAATGGGCCATTGTCTCAAAGCTACTTTACAATATGAGATTATCTCCTAATATCTACATCCAATCCCAAATTGAGCAAGCCTAGGGGGACAGTGGCAAGGAAAAACTCCCTAAGTGATATGAGGAAGAAACCTTGGGAGGACCAAGACTCAAAAAAGGGACCCAACCTCGTTGGCCGGTGTAAATGATAAAAGTAAGAATGAAACTAATTTATCAAAACTAATAAGTCATGGAGTCATATTTCAAATAAAATGTAAAATATGCACATGGACATTAAGTAGTCCGATACACAGAGTCACTCTAGGATCGTGAGTCTAAACAGAAAAGTTGTTGGCAGCACTTCATTCCCAGCCAACCGGAGGAGGAAAAGAGTTACCGCCCTCTGGTGTGGCCCGGGTATGGTGGGGCTGGAGCTGATGACGGTAGCAGCTTGAGTGAAGCTGAAGTGGATGAACATCATGTGTGGGGCAGGAACTGGTACCGGAACACAACTCGGAGAGAAAATTGAAAATGTAATTAGTTACTGATTAAAGAGCAGAGTGTCTATTAACAATCACTGATGCCATGTGTAGCATGAGACCCCGGCAGCATTAGCTATAGCAGCATAGCTAGAAAGAGGAGAACTGGTAGGTAACACAGCCAAGAGGGATCACATGAGACATCGGCAACCCCACGACTCTGATCACCATCAGACTCTTTGACTATGAACCCCCAGCTCTGCCCTTAGTCTAAGGCAAGGATGCACAAGTCAAGAGCACGAGGACCGAAGCCCAGTTCAGCCAGACCGCCCACCCGACACTCACAGCTAAAGGACATGGAAGGCCAGACAACTCCAGACTACAGCCCCAGTGACTCAAGCCGTGCATCCCATTCTAAATCTAGTCAAATGCCTGTGTAAATAAGTATGTCTTTAGCCTAGACTTAAACATTTAGAGAGTGTCTGAGTATCGAACGAAATTGGGAAGTTTATTCCATAGTTGGGGGGTCATATATGAGAAAGCCTTTCCCCCTGCTGTGACTTTTTTAATTCTAGGAACTAAAAGAAGTCCTGCACCCTGTGAACGAAGTAACCGTGCTTGATTGTAAGACTCTTAGAGTGCACTCAGATAATGTGGGGCCAGGCCATGTAGAGCTTTATAAGTTATAAAAAGTATTTTGTAATCAATGTGGAATTTAACTAGTGTAGTGATGATAGAACCATAGTAATGGTAACCAGTGTAGTGATGATAGAACAGGACTGATATGATCAAATTTTCTACTTTGAGTTAGCATTCGAGCTGCTGCATTCTGAACTAATTGAAGTTTATTTATAGATTTACTAGAGCATCCAGTAAGTAAAGTGTTACATTAATCCAACCTTGAGGTTATAAACGCATGAACCAGTTTCTCCGCATCATTAAAAGAGGATATTTCTAAGTTTAGCGATATTACATAATTGACAGAAAGCAATTGAAGTGATGCTGCTAATGTGTGCATCAAAGGAGAGATCTAAATATGACACCTAAGTTTTTTACAGACGGACTGGGCAATACTGGACAGCCATCTAGATTTAGGATAGATGTAGCCAACCTGTCTCTCACAGCCTTGGGTCCCACTAATAAAACCTCAGTTTTATCTGAGTTAAGTAAGATAAAATTAAATGACATCCATTATTTTATTTCCTCAATTTTGTTGATTGTAAGGCTGTCATTAGGTTTGGCTGATATGTACAGCTGTGTATCATCTGCATAGCAGTGGAAACTAATGCCATGTTTATGAATAAGTGAGCCTAGTGGCAGCATGTACAGAGAGAATAAAAGTGGGCCAAGCACTGACCCCTGAGGCACACCATACTTCACTTTTGAGAGCTTAGACCTTAGATTATTTATATGAACAAACTGGTACTGCTCGGTCAAGGAAAATTTAAACCAAGAAGTGCAAATCCCTTAACACCTACAGTATTTCCTAGTCTGTTTAGTAAAACATCATGATCAATTGTGTCAAATGCTGCACTTAAATCTAACAGAACAAGAAATGAAACACATCCATTATCTGAGGCCATGAATAAATAATTTAGTACCCCAATTAATGCTGTTTCAGTACTATGATGGGGCCTGAAGCCAGACAAATGTTTCTTAAATACCATTCCTTTGGAGGTAACTGCAGAGCTGCTGATAAGACGGCTTTGTCCAAAATTTTGGAGAGAAGCGGTAGATTTTAAATAATTAGGCATCAAAAAGGGTCAAGAGTGGCATTTTTAATCAGTGGTTTGATAATGGCACACTTAAAGGATTTGGGGACATAACCAAAGGTAAGGGATGAATTTAAAATAACTAACAGTGGCTCTGTAATACTAGGTATTACTTCTTTGAGTAAACGTGTAGGAATTGGATATAATAAACATGTTGATGACTTAGACGAGCTAATCAGTGCGAATAGTTCAGTATTAGTAATTGGGGTAAAAAATGGGGTTATGTCACTGCCAAGCCTGATCAATTAATCTTCAAGGACTTCAGCGCAGCAATGCTTGAGTATGCGTGTGCACACACACACTGTGGGACTTTGATGTAATGTTGGAGGAAATCACCCTGCTATGTGGATGCTGGGGCAGGCAATACAGATATCTTAATGGAGGAGATTAAGGGCATACTCACACTGAGCCCGGTTGTCTTGAACCATGCTGGAGCCTTGAAGCTGAAACTGCCCAGGTGTGGAGCTTACGATCGCGACGAGCCGAGGTTCAGAGCTAGGGGGTGCCAAGTGCTCAGCTTCAGCACAGACAGAGTCGAGATCTGTTCAAACAAATGGGGAAGACTTGAGGGGGGCGGGACCTCATTGGCCTTAATGGGCCTCTCCCTGACCCTGAGAAGCCGAAACTCGGGGTCAAACCCCAGTTCCCGGTCCGAGGCAGCAGGTGGTACCTGTTTGGGTCAAACAGGGCACCTACGGCGTCTGCGGGAGGGGCTGGGCGTCTCAATCGGTTCGGGTAGCCAAAAGTGGGCCACTCCCGAACTAAGATAACTAGCCAGGCCCCCAAAGGCTAGCCAGGAGCCGGGAAGAGAGATCCGCCGGCTGCGGCGACTGGGGACCTCCAAAGTGGGGGTCCAGGAGCTAACGCTGGGTGCCTTAGCTGGTTGCGCCATTCTGTTACGGTTCGCAATCAAAAAACGAAATGACGAACCGTGAAAAACTGAAAAAGAAGGATAGGGACCCAAATGCTCCCAGTTAGCTCCAGATGGTTTTAATGAACTGAAATAGAACTAATTAAATATAAGAAATTAAGCAATAATTAATAAAATACAAGTGAATAAATAACAAAGAAAATTCAACAAAGAAATCTGTGGGGGGGGGGAGCCCAAGCCAAGCGCGTGTCAAGCGCTAGAAAGAACCTGGGAGTCTGCTAAAGGACGTAATGTAAATCTCACTAAGCAATCCAGATAGGTGGCCTGTTTAAGATCCTTGCCTCTCATTGTTTTCTGGGCATGTTCTCCCTTTGTGGTTGTGGGGTTTTTTTCAGGTACTTGGGTTTCCTCCAACTTCCCTAAATCATGACAGTTGGTGAGTACTCTAAATTACCCCTAGGTTTGAGTGAATGTAAATGAGTATGTGTGTGATGCCCTGTGTCCTGTCCTTGATATATAGAATATGCTTCAGACTCAGTGACCCCCACCAGGATAAAGATCATCCAAATCATGGATTGTTCCTTACATTTACTTTTATTTCATTGCATATAGTATGAATCCAAGATTTTTCATGTTTTGTCTGGTCAGCTTCAAGACGGGTAGAGGAACTCCAGTGTGTCAACAAATGCGTGACCAAATTATTGAAATGTTTAAAAACAAATGTTCCTCAAAGAAAGATTATAAGGGATTTGCATATTTCAGTCCAAACCTTTTCTGAATTTTTTAGAAAAAGACAAAGGGGGAGAAAGCAGGGAAGAAGGAGGAGGTAGCAGAAGCAAGGAGAAGGTGGAAGAGGTACTTGTTTTTGCATTGTCATGTTAAAATGCATGGACGTCCATAGAAAAATGAAGGGAGCTTTATGGTTGCTCTAAAACGTCAAGGTTTCTTTTCTGCATTATGTGCTGCCATCACAACGCATTAGTGATGCAGTACCATCTGAGGGATCAAGTGCATGGGTGTTTCAGTTTAGGGTCGCATCCTTGTCTTTTACAGACTGTAAATTTCCTTCAGAAATTCCTTGAATTGTTAAATGAATGGGCTATGCACTGTAAGATGAAAATAGCATCCAATTTTCATGAAGAAACCTTGGTCTTAACATTCAAAATAATTTTTTTCAAGCATTTGTGTGGGCAAACTCTAGATCCTCTGTTGATCTTTGCTGCGAAAGACTCAGACCTTTTTGTTGCATATGTTCTTGTACCAAATTCATGAACAATCATTTTTTGATATCACCTGTTTGAAATCACATCATTATTCAGTTGTTTTTTTTATCTCATTCTTATCCGTAAACTGCCCCCATCCCAACTTTGATTTGATGTGTTGCAAGCCTGAAATACAGGAACAGATATTTATTAACAAATGAAATGAAGCTGATGAGACAAACCATAAAATATCTAGGGGCCATACTGTGTGCAATGAAATAAGTCAAAGTAAATGTAGGGAACACTGCTTGTTCTATTTGCATATATAACATCCTATAACTTTTTCTGATTGGGTGTTGTAAAGGAACTGAATTTATTTTGTAAGCTTCTGTTCTACATGTAGTTGTTAAACTTCTCTCTTACTTGATACAGCAACAGACTGAGGGCAGGCAATATGGATGGATTTGATTGAAATGAAAACACATGAGGCAAAGACTGAGAAGCTTAGACAAAACCAGTACCTTGGTAAAGCCACAATCAACTTGGTGAATTTCTGATACAAACGTACTTAAATTTGGTTATAGACAGTATAACCAGTTCCATCCCTCTGCACCACAGTGAGTGTTCCAGGTGCCATGTGAATTCCCATATGTAAAATTGCCTAGTTATTTCATATACTTGTCACATCCTCCCACATTTTTAATAAATTAGATGACTTATAATACCTATATCATGTAAATGCTAAATAAAATAGGTGTCATTCTATAATTTTTAAGGACTGATGACAAGTCCCATTTACATTGGTAACTGAAGTTTGTGAACCCCTATAGATGTTCCTAGAGTTTTACATAAATATTGAAATAAACACAATAATATTTCACACAGTCCCTAAAGGTAAATAAGAGAAACTCAATTATACAATTTAACAAAAATATAATAGCCAGTGATTTATGTATGAGAACCTCTAGACTAACCAGGTAGGTAAAATTAGTCAAGTGTTTTCAATCAGTGGTATGATAGTCAGGTGTAATTATGTTATAATAATGTTCTGTAATAATGTAATAATGTTCTGTTTAATTTGCAGAACATTCAGACAGATGGTGTATGAATAGAGGAAATTCAAGACCATTGTTACATTCCCTAGGAGTTGTCGATCAACAAATATCACCTTAAGGTCACAGTGGGAACAATAAAGTTAATGTTTTAGAATGGCCGAGTCAGTGTGCTAACCTTAATCCGATAGAAATGCTGTGGAAGGACCTGAAGCGAGCAATTCATGTAAGGAAACCCCCCAACATCCCCAACAAGTTGAAGCTGTCCTGCATGAGGAATGAGCTCATATTCCTCTAAGTCGCTGTGTAGGACTGATCAACAGATACCAGAAGTGTTTAGTTGCACTTATTGTTTCACAAGGGGGTCAAAAAAGAGGGGGTGAAAATGTAAAAATCTGATGATGTTTCGTTCCAGTTTTCCTTCTTTCAACATTCTGGATTCCATTAGTTTTGTTTTTTTTGTTTGTTTGTTTTTTTAATAATATACTCAGTCCACTGTAGGCTGAATCCACAGATGTGGGATTACATAGATACAGACAGCTGACTGTATGTACCAAGTGTTCAGTACCTAAAAAGAGGCTATGCCAAATCTCAAAGCCACAAAACTACCAGATTACTAAGAGAAAGAGTCAATCAAATTCAATGCAAGTGAGCAGTGCTATTGGGCGTCTCTGTAGTGTCGTCATTTGTTTATGTAAGAATCAAATGATGTGGGCTGCATTGTACAGTGACCAAAGGATTGTTAATCAAGTCAGCTCTTCTTTAATTTTCTTCTTCATAAATTACATGTTTTTTCAAAATTAATTAATTAATTGATTTTCTTAACTGCTTAATCCTGATCAGGTTTGTGGGAAAGCCTGTGCCTAACTGGCGGTACAGTGCACAAGGCAGGAACAACCCGAGACAGGGCGCCAATCCATCATAGGGCACAAGCACTCACACAGTAGGGACACTTTAGAGACACCAACTAACCTAACACACATGTCTTTGGACTGTGGGAGGAAACCCACACAGACATGGAGAGGACATGCAGACTCCACACAGAAAAGACCGAGACCACTCCACCTGGGATTGAACCTAGGACCTTCTTGCTGAGAGGTGACAGTGCTACCCACTGAGTCACCATGCCACCTCTATTTGAAGTTTGTGAAAGAAAATATTCCTAACCCATCACTGAATGCTATTGAAAATAACAATACAGTGTTTGACAGCATAGCACAATACTCAGGTCGTCTCAACGCCCTACAGCACCTCTCTTGTTTCTATAGGAAATCCATTAGTCAAATCTAGTACTGCAAGATGCCATGCATAGTTGCAGCCTAGTGGGGCAGAAAGAAGTCCGCCCCCTAAGCACTAGACAGTAAAATACACATTACACATTTTTTATGCACGTTACACTCACTTTCGAATGTATACAGGTAATTTTGCTATACTTTTTTAGCAACATTTAGACTTCCAGACAGCAATGCTGAATAAGATACCGGGAACATGCCTTCCACATTCACCTACCATGCACACTCCGTTGAAAAGCTGCCCATACCTGACATTATTATTAGTAAGTTGTAAGGATTTAACATAGGTACCGTATTTTTCCGGGCTATAAAGTGCACCCGGTTATAAGGCGCAATATCAAAGATCCACTGCTAACAGATCTATTTTCATACATAAAGCGCACCGGGTTATAAGATGCATTAAATGAAACAAAATCCTTAAGTTCCGTCGGAAGCTCAGTTTGGTCTTCTTTACCTGGCGCAGGGCGTCTTCTTGCTTCCTCCACTTCCGTATCACTGATTCGTTAATGTTGAATTCTCTTGCAGCTGCTCTATGTCCATGTTGTACTGCGTGACCGATAGCGTTGTGTTTGAAATCCGCTTCGAAAATGAATGAATGAATGCACGTACCCTAATGCTGAAGCACATACCGTATTACTCCGCAATGCTGCGCACTACGGTTGCCGTAAGCTTCGTAACTTTCCAAAGCCGTGATTTATGAGCGCCGTGTACCATCTACAATCGGTTCTAGGTCAGAAAGCCTAACCAGAATTAATTCATACATTAGATGCACCGCATTTAAAGGCGCACTGTCGATTTTTGAGAAAGTTGAAGGATTTTAAGTGCGCCTTATGGTCCGAAAAATACGGTATATCATTTGAAGAGAGAGACTACTGTATAGGATGTATAAACAATGTAAGGAAACGCCTATATAAAAATCAGTTTGGAAGACAGTGATCTGATTTTACACACAAGCTGTGGGATATGAGCAAACCTTTTAGGCCGTGTAACCAACATGCCAGCCATTTTGGTTTCAATTTCAGTTTTTTTCAAATGGGAAGGTAGGTGTGTGACGCATCAAACTGGTAGAGAATTCCACCAGAAAAAACAATAGTGTGATTCATGTTAATGTACCATTATTCATTCTCATGTTCAAACAGTGATTTTATGTGAAATCAGAAAATTGACTGTAAGGTCTACAGAGTGTGTTCAAAATGCTGTCCACCATGTTTCAGTGATGAGGCCATCCTTTTCTTCTATTCCTGATTAACTTTCTCCAATATATCTGGCTGAATGCTAGCACAATAATCAACAATACTGTCTTTAAGATGAACTTATCTTTACAGAGTAAACAAGAGACTTGACATGAGTTAAATCAGGAGAATGTGGTGGCCATTCCACTGGACTCCTATGACTAATCCACTTTTGAGAGAACTGCACATCTCCAACAGCACGTCCATAATGAGGTGGGGCTAAATCGTGTTGGGAGAAATCAGGAAATGTTCCGTCCTGACAACAAGGAAGGAAACTCTTCTTCATCTAGCCACATTGCTTAACTGTCTGCTCTTAATGTTCCATCAATAAAGTCAGGTCCTACAATTTGGGTATACCATACACCACACCATAAAATGACTTTAGATGGATCAGCCAAGTGAGCGTTTGTGTCTGATCAGGATTCTGTTGACTTCAAGAAGAACCATTCTTCATGACCACTGATGAAGAAATTTATTTGCACCTGGTATGGAAAACAAGGGTTTATTTGAAGTTGCTGTGTTACCCATTCTGTAGATTTTACCTGATGAACTGGGTCGTCCTCAGTTATGTGTTGCAGCATCGGAATTTTGCCAGGTTGCCATTTATGGGTAGAAAAAATTAACTGAATTGAGGCACGCTTAACCCCACATCCCAGAGACAGACAATGAGTGCTACGATGCAGGCTTGTGCTGAAAGAGGCCAGAACAGCAGTTGCTGTTGCTGCATACATAGCAATTTTTGTTCATCCAGTTTTTGGTTAATTGGTGACAGAACTTGTTTCTTGGAATTTGGCAAGAAATATGTCACATGCACTGTGTATAATGGGATTACTGTTAGGGTGCCGTTGGTTGAATTCTTCTATGATGACATGTGTGCTTCGTTCACCAGAAATGAATATTATCATAACAGTCTGCGTGGAACAATGCCATCCTTCACATTGCTTGTACAGAAGAAAAAACACAGTTTGAACATGAGTTTGAATGAAGATATGTTAACATGAAGCATACTATTGTTTTTCCTGGTGAAATTCTCTACCACTGTCATGTGTCACACATGCCAAACCGTTTTGATTTCTTAAAGATGTTTCCTTACTTTTTATTATTTTCTAGGCGCTGCTTATTGGAGTAATCCTTTCAGTCTAATCTCTGTGTCCCTAAAACATTTCCTCATGTAGCCTGGTTATGCATATTCCATTATTGTTTTATATTACAACACTTCATATATTCATCCATGCCATCCCACTCCTCCATATTCCTTCACACCCCTTCCCTCATCCAACTATGATCCCAGCCCCTACCCCTTACTGAGAAGATCAGTAACCACACATTGCATAAATACTCTGCTCCACATTCCTGCTAAGTATACAAAACTAAACCAGTTCACACAAGTCCTTTATTTTAGCAAGAATTCCCTCGTAATTACTTAATTACTGTAATTAAGTTGTAATTAATGCTGTTAAAAATATATTCAAGCTGCACAATGCTCACCAGTGTGTATAGATGTGATGCAATGGGGTGTGTGCTTAGTTGTCAGAATGCTCTTGGGTGAATTTACTTTTTCTGACATTTTTTATTCAGTGATAGGCACAGGTGGTAAGTAATGAAGTATTTCATTACTGCACTTATGTATTTGTAGGTATCTGTACATTACTTGATTATTTATATGTAACTTACATTTTTTCTCTTAGGCTGAACTCACACTAGGCAATTCGAACGGTTTGTTTGGCTAGTGTGAGTGCTCCCAATCGTGCTGGAGCACGCTTCAAAGAGGTGGGCCGGAGCGCTTTTGTCATCACATACGTGCTCACACAGCACATCACACACTGACACACAACCCGAATACGCCTTACAATAAATGTATTGATTCATGCTGCACAGCAGACTCTGTGCTTATACTTATACATGGCTTTTTGTTTCACTTTGTGCGCACTGACACACAGCCATAACACACCTTGTAATAAGGTGCATTGATTATGCAGCGCACTGTGTTTCGGCAAATTCACTCTTGTACTTACTATATGTGACTTTTTGTTTCTCTTTGTTCGCGCTGACACACAGCCATAATAAGCCTTATAATAAATGTACTGATGATGTGACGCACTGACTTTCAGCATCTCGTGCTACACATAAGAAGATTTGTATGGAGGCAGCTGTGTGTCAGCATGCACAAAACTAAATCAAAGAACGGCACAAACGTATGTGATTACCCGATCACATATGTACAACCATGAAGTGTGTTGTGCGAGCGCGTATGGTGCGCGTATGAAAAAAGCATGATGAAAGCACACCGGAGCCTGTTTCTATGTGAACCTAGTGAGAGTGTGCGCCAGAGCCTGTTTATCCCCCCTCCCCATTTGCGCTCTGGTGGGGTTTAAGGCAACCATGTTCAGTGTGAGTACAATCCATTTTTATTTAGGCAATTCTAGTCAGGCACCTAATGAAGTGCAAATCAGAATCTTAAGCTAGGGTTATACTTAACGCATCGCAACTGGTGTGAGGGTGCACGCACCAAAAATGGTGCAATGATGGTGGTTCCACCGGTCTCTACCAGCACTATAATGTGCAGGAATGATTGAGGGAGACAAAAATAATTGAGCACGAAGGTGCATTTAAACGAAAGGTCTCGCTCAAAACAGCAAGCAGGGATGAGCGCTCGTGGTGCAAGGACGCCCTTGACAAACAGTTTACGTACCAAAGCGAACGGGACTGACATCATCCAGCGAGGATGAGTGCCAGAGAGGAGGAGCGCCGGTGGGCGAGTGTAAGCCGCAGCAAACGTGGAAGCGAGGGATGGGGCTGGATGCAGCTCCGCATTCCCTGAAAGGAGGCTGCGGAAAACGCAGAAAATTAGACTACCAATGAGCCCAGTAAGGGTGGTGGACTCAACGGGAGTGAGTAGAGGCTCAGATCGCTACAGCGGCTCAGTCGAGAGGGTGGCCGAATGAAGTGAGAGGTGGAACACTAGCCCTAACTGGTCCACTAAGCCCTACCGATTACCGTGAGCCTCCAGGCTCTACTTGGCCTACCTCCTAAGCGAGGCAGGTCTACCAACAACCCTAAATGCTTCGGTGAGAAGCCATGTACGAATTGCGAATGTGCCACGAAGGTCACCGGTTTAGGACTGTCTTTTATGGCCTCGTGCATGTGTACCTTATCGCTGCTACTAGGGGGTGTGGTCCCCTGACGCTGTTAGCGGGTACATGCAGGGAGCGCCGTCACAGAGTCAGCGTCACTACTGGTACTGGTACCCTCTAGCGTCGGTGGTGCGGCTCCTGATAATTTCTACAAGTTTTGCATAATTTCTACTTCCAGCAGTTTCCTGATACATTATGGCAGTTTATTTGTATGGATAGCAGTTAGTTGATTAAAATACTGTTATTAAAATAATGTTATTAGTCGGATGGTGGTTTGTATAGTGGTTAGGGGACTAAAATCCACCAATGGTGTACTGGAATAGTGGTTTAAATGATTAAATGATTAATGTGAAAAATACCTTATAGCTGGAATTATGGTATGACTAGTGTGTTAGGGGATTAAAATCTCACACACATTATAGCTGGATTTTGAAGAGCAGGAATTTAGATAGTGGAGTTCAGCTTCATTCAGACATTATCATGTTGACATACCTTACCATACCATATTTTTCTTTTTAGGCTACTGTAATGCAAATATAAAGGTTGTTATTACAAAAAACTTCTCTTAAACTCTTAACTCCCGCCTCTGCTCATGGAACGGCAGTGTTGATTGGCTGTTGAGGTGACCAGCTGTTTACAGCTGCAGTGTCCAGAATTAAAAGACAGATTTTATTTCCTAATATAATTAATTATAATTAAGACCTCAGTTTTTAAAGCAAACAAACATTGATCCGGTGCATACCTGTATTAAAAGTAGTCAGTTGACCGAGAGGTTTAAAAAACATAAAATACAATTCAGTGCTATCAGCAAATGCACACTCATACAACACACTATGAATAGATCTTATTTCATGTAGAGCATTCTTGGCAAAGTAGTAAAAGTAGACTGCCAGGCCTTTCTGTCACACCATTAATGTAGGTATTGTTGTATTGTCACTACTGTGCAACCAACATCGACCCATAGTGCTGCTGCTTAGTGTGATGTCTAGTTTGTATCCACATCATCCACCCTTCACATTGCCAGTCCAGCTCAGTTTCTGAACCCACAATCTCAACAACTGCTATTTCCAGAGGTGTAGCTCTTAAAACGAGGCCAAAGGAACTGCCAATACATGTTTAGAACTTAATACAAGGCTTAGATGTGTTTTAGCCGAAATTAATATGTTTATGCTGTAGTCATTCATAGCTGGGAATCCAAGAATGTACAACTGGTCTATAGCCATTTGTGTAGTTAGTGCTTCCTTCAAGCATGTCAATCTATGTGGTTTTGTTGAATAAGCTGTACCATTTTCTACCAGGTCAGTACCTGCCAGAATACTCTGTGCTTGGAACTGGCAATGACTGAACTGGTAGAAAATGGTTGGAAAGATGACAACCAGAAATAAAATTATACCATTTTCATCACCAGAAATGCCTTTTTATGAAGATTTTTTTACATGAGCATATAATTACTGAGATCTCTGATGCAATTTTGTATTACCAGTCCATTTGAGTGTAGACATTTACATCACCCATTTGTTTCAGAGTTAGAATTAGCGTTATCCTTTGATATATAGTGTTACACACATTCAGACATTTGAGAGAAAAAAATAAATGCTAGTCTTGCTAGGTGAAGAGAAACCACAGGTAAATTTTAAACCTGCTTCTGAAAGAAAACACACCCTGAGCACTTTGTCATGGAAAAGATGAGCCTCTGTGCACTTTCTTTGTTCTGTACCTCAGTTGTCTGTCTGCCTACAGGCATGTCTTGTATTGATCCATGCACACAATGTAGGATACTATCATATAAATGAGAAAAACAGCAGAGGTGAATGATGACAGAAGAGAACCAGCAGATGGTTTTGTTGGCATAATGTTTGTAATTGTTTCTTCTGTAGTAGGATATGCAATTAACTGGAGCATTAACTTCAGTGCCGCTTTATAGCTATGTCTTTATTGAAACATGGTGAGCTGTGTTCACCATACCATAGTTACACACCTGTGTTTGTTCAGCTTTCTTGCTTCAACTCACAAACGGTCCTCTGTGTTTGCTAAGCTATTTGTATGTTTGGAACTATTAATTTGCAAAGTTACTTGCCATACCTCTAATCTCTCACTGCTCTGACAGCCTCCCGAGACAGATTATTTTCACAGGGCTGCTCCAGTAACATGACTTGGTGTCAGATCCCTGCTCTCCCTCAGCTAACAATATTAATTCCATGTAGAGCTTGTGTTTTGAATGTGGTGGTCCTCCCTGACATTATGCATTGTGATTAGATGCGATCCGATCGTAATCCGATCATCAGCAGACTTTGGCAGTTACCCAGTTATTCAAATGGTCTTGTAAAATTCAGTTACTCTTTAATCGGTCTCAGATTGTTGTTGGATTTCATGAAATCTGATAGTCCAGCATGTATACCCTTAATCAGATCTCTTTTGTGTTTGTACACCTACCCATTTGCAGAAACAACTCGGCCTTGACTGAATGACTTGCACATATCAATGAGCTGTTAATGTCCCTCGTTTCACTACTAGTGGTGACCGGATAGTGGTACTGCGATGGTTCCCCAGATCATCAGGCCAGCAGTTGGGGCAGTTTGTTGCTCCACAGCAAAGCCAGGATTTATGCGGCCACCACCAGGTCTCCATAATCGAACCTGACTTTCAACAAATCCAACAAATATGACTAAATATCATACGGTTCCAGTCCATAGTAGTCCAGATTTCTCATTCCTGACATCACTGTAATCGAAGGTGATGGTGGCTGACTGTTAATGGCAGGAGACATAATGGGTGCCTTGACAATAAATTTCCTTCTACTAAGCACCTGGAAATGGTATGGACAGAGACAGTGGTGTTTAGTGAAGGTTCCACTTGTGTCTGGATGGTGGACAATGAAACTGTGAGAACTGCTCGTGATTGTCAGTGGATCAAACAGTCGTCTCTACTGGTGGTCTATCTGAGCTGTCCAGAGACTGTTCACCATGAGTGCGTGCCCTCACAGAACCACTGCTCCGAACACCTCTTAACATCTAGACCAGAGCAGCCTTGAAGGCGGACAATGCATGAAAACAACTATCATGCTTCGTTCAGCAAATGATGTACCCCATCTCAAAGTCTGTCAACTGGGCAAAATGTCTTTGAATTCATCATAGAGGCATGTCTATCAGTCAGCGATCTCTCACCCAGAGGTACAGTGGTGCTTGAAAGTTTGTGAACCCTTTAGAATTTGCTATATTTCCACATAAATATGACCTAAAACATCATCAGATTTTCACATAAGTCCTAAAAGTAGATAAAGAGAACCCAGTTAAACAAATGGGACAAAAATATTATACTTGGTCATTTATTTATTGAGGAAAATCATCCAATATTACATATTAGTGAGTGGCAAAAGTATGTGAAACCTCTAGGATTTAGCAGTTAATTTGAAGGTGAAATTAGAGTCAGATATTGTCATCCATTGATTGACAAACCAGGTGTGAGGTGGGCCACCCTGTTTTTTTAAGTACAGGGATCTATCAAAGTCCTGCTCTTCACCACATGTGTTTGTCGAAGTGTATCCTTACATGAACAAAGTAGGTTTCTGAGGACCCGAACTCCCCCAGTGCGCCAAGTCAGAACAGATTGTGGTACAATGGAGCTTCCTCTTTGGGTGGGTTGTCTTGTGTGGGGTGGTAGAGTCTGGTATTTTGTTGTTTCTTTGGTGGGGGGTTTGTTGTTGTTGTCTTGGGGTTGTTGGTTTTGTTGAGCCAGAACTCCACAGTCGCATCCAGACAGATTTGTACAAATGGGAGGAAATTCCAAGACCATTGTTAAACCCTCCCCATGAGTGGTCGACCAACAAAGATCACTCCAAGAGCAGGCAATGTTATAGTTTTTGGTGAGGTCACAAAGGACCCCAGGGTAACTTCTAAGCAACGTAAGGCCTCTCTCACATGGGCTAATGTTAATATTCATGAGTCCACCATCATAAGAAACGCTGAACCACAATGGTGTTGCATGTTTTTGCTTGTGGGTTTTTTGCAATTGAGTGAAGCCCACTGCTCTCCAAAAAGAACATTGCTGCTCATATCAGTTTGCTAAAGATCACGTGGACAAGCCAGAAGGCTATTGGAAGAATGTTTTGTGGACGGATGAATGAACCAAACTAGGAACTTTTTGGTTAAAAAAAGGAATAGCATTATGTTTGGAGAAGGAAAACACAAGGAAAGGTTTGTATCATGGTTTGGGCCTGTTTTTGCTGCAATCTGGTTCAGGACGTCTTGCCATCATAGATATACAATGAATTTCTGGGATTATATTAGAGAATTCTAAAGGAAAATATCAGGACATCTGTCCATGAAACCAAATCTCAAGAGACAGGTGGGTCATACAGCAAGACAATGACCCTAAGCACACAAGTTTTGTTCTACCAAAGAATGGTTAAAGAAGAATAAAGGTAATGTTTTGGAATGACCAAGTCAAAGTCCTGATCCAATTGAAATGTTGTGGAATGACCTGAAGCAAGGAGTTAATGTGAGGAAACCACCAACATCCCAGAGCTGAAGCTCTTCTATACAGAGAAATGGGCTAAAATTCCTCCATATTTAAAAGAAATGACGAACCGTAAAAACTGAAAAATAAGGGATCGGTACCCAAATGCAGTTAGCTCCTGGTGGTAGGGGTGAACTGAAATAAAGAGAGGGAGAGGAGGGCGGGGGAAGATCCCCGCGTGCACCAGCCCAGAGAAGGGGGGGGGGGCGCAATGCCGGGCATGTGCACCGCTCGTGCATGATGCTGAGCAAGCCTGCGTGGTGAGCGCAGGTGGAGAATGGCATGTAGCATCAGGCGGCGAGATGGGAAAGCAGTCCAGAGCAATGGCTGTTCAAAAATAAAACGCGCAAAAGCTTACCCTACGCTGAGTCTACTTCCCTAGACAAGGTTACCTCATGCCTCCCGCCACTACGGGAACTGAGTCCCTTTGCGGACCCAGTTTGTCCACTCTCCCTAACAAAATAATAAAACGAAACGGGACCGCGGGGGCTCTGTAACAGAGCATGAGACGGGTGAGGTCTCAGGACACGCAGCAAAATGGCGATCACACTTTCAAGCCATAGCGGCGATCGGAGGGCATAAGCGGCGTGGCGGTTGAATGGCGCAACACCTGCCTAGACTGGCGAAGCTCTTAAATAGCCAGAAATAGCAGGTGTTGCGAATTAATTGCCAGTCGGTAAGCTACGCGATTACGGCGGCTGCCAGAGATCCTACCAGGAAAACCGGACTGACGCTGCCCTCTAGCGTCGGTCATAAGGTAGGACCTCTAACACACAAGGCAGCAACATAAAATGTGAAAAAGTGAAAGGGTCTGAAGACTTATACTCTGTTGTCACTAATAAGCTCTCATTGCATGATAAATACATGGCTTTGCACCAACTTTGCAGTCTTCTGTCCATTCATTCTTTCGAATCTTTAGTATATACTTCTATTTTCCTTTACTGTCCATTTAATCTTTCATATCTTCTCAAATATTGGGAGCATAGAAAACACAGACCCATGCCTAGTTTGTACTAAATAATATACAGTGCTTGTTGTTCAAGAAATAAACCAAACAGTATGTAATATTTCCAAGTCCATAATAACACAAACATCAACATCTAAAATCATAAGTCCAGAGTCAAGCCTATCCCAGAATTCACTGGGCGCAGGCAGAGGTGCACACTGAACAAAGCACCCGTCCATTACATATCACCCAACCTTGTTGCATGTTGCAAGCCCAGGATATTAACCTAGGTCCTCAAAAACTGCTATTTCAGGCTATATGCAAAACCACAGTATCTAGTTTCTCTGAGATTTGCTGAGCTAATATGTTAATTGGTGCCAATTTAAATAGATATATGAAAAGCATTTGTGTTTGTTTTTTTGTTATTTGAAATAAGTTTATAGCACCTCAAGCTTGTGCTCATGCTGTATATTTATTGACGATTATTATAACTGGCTTTGTGTGGGACAAATGTTACTAATAAAGTTACTGTAATTTTGTAATCCATAAGAAATAACATAACACATATTAATACACTTAAGTAAATTCAGCTAAGCCGTCACTTCTAGAACTGATGCACCTACATGTCAAGCACCCACTATTTGAAACTCAAATGTCACATTCCTTTATAATCGTACATAGAAAATCTTAGAAAATGAGAAGCCAAACTTTGGTCTCATTTTGGGAAAAAATGAGCGTAACTGCTAATTGCAAATTACAGGTCAATTAGCATGTCTTAGCAAAACAGAAAACATTCAGTAATCCATCTGCACTCTGAGTCAGCAGCAGTTGTACAGGCATGGTAACCCTTCACTTGTCTCACGTCTAAACTTATGCAACAAGGAACACTGTGAGAAATGTAACAAGTGTTAGTATCTTTTGAACCAAGTGCTATATCATTGTTTATGTTAGTAAGTTACAGCATGTAACATCAGGGCTTCTTAGACTGCAAGAATAAAGTGTGACCTTTGTAAAGTGATGGAAAACTGTTAGAGAAGAAAACACCTCTGCAAGTTAAACTTCTAGAGCGATATCTATTAGCCTAAACTAACTGTAAAACAGCTGAGTACAAATCAGGTTCCCTGCTACCTCCCCCTTCTCTGTTATATCAGTATTAAGCATGATTGACCTGAGAAGCAAAAGTCAAGCCAAGCCAAAATTATGTAGCCACCCATTCTAATTAGTGATCTCTGCTTTTACAGCCACACTCATTCCTAACAGGTTCATAACATAGACAACAGGCATGACATATTCATAAATAAAAATCAAAGGGTTGAACACCCCAGTGACTCTCAATATTTTAACACAAAGTCCTTAAAAATAATTCCCCTTCTGCGATAGAGAACTTGACTGGCTTACCTACATCAGTATACTTCAACATCTATAATGGAAAGCCATCTCAAAAGAGTGAAGGCAAATAGACTACAAACTCTGCAGTAATACCCATGTCTTGGGATGCAATTTCTGGGTACTGAGAAACTTTTGGCTATATACAGGGGTGCTTGAAAGTTTGTGAACCCTTTACAATGTTCTATATTTCTGCATAAATATGACCTAAAACATCATCAGATTTTCACACAAGTCCTAAAAGTAGATAAGGAGAACCCAGTTGAACACATGAGACAAAATTATTATATTTGGTCATTTATTTATTGAGGAAAATCATCCAATATTACATATTAGAGAGTGGGAAAATTATGTGAACCTCTAGGATTAGCAGTTAATTTGAAGGTGAAATTAGTCAGCTGTTTTCAGTCAATGGGATGACAGTCAGGTGTGAGTGGGCACCCTGTTTTATTTAAAGAACAGGGATCTATCAAACTCTGCTCTCCACAACACATGTTTGTGGAAGTGTATCATGACATGAACAAAGGAGATTTCTGAGAACCTCAGAAAAAAGAGTTGTTGATGCTCATCAGGCTGGAAAAGGTTACAAAACCATCTCAAAAGAGTTTGGACTCCACCAATCCATAGTCAGACAGATTGTGTACAAATGGAGGAAATTCAAGACCATTGTTACCCTCCCCAGGAGTGGTCGACCAACAAAGATCACTCCAAGAGCAAGGCGTGTAATAGCTGGTGAGGTCACAAAGGACCCCAGGGTAACTTCTAAGCAACGTAAGGCCTCTCTCAAATTGGCTAATGTTAATGTTCATGAGTTCAGAAGAACACTGAACAACAATTTCATGGCTGTAGGTTGAAAACTGACTGAGTTACGGTCATTGGCCCGCCAGAGGCCCCAGGGCCAATGACCGTAACTCAGTCAGTTTTCGACCTACGACCATGAAATTCGGCAGGCTTGGTCCCAGGTGCAATCTGAGGTGACATGTGAGGTGACATGTGGCTGGGTGCTGGGGACCATGGCGATCTGAGGTGACATGTGATGCCCATTGGGCCCCTGAGAGCCCCGGCTTAGCACTGGGGCCCCTGGCAGGCCAATTCCCATAACTCAGTCAGTTTGACCTACGTCCACGAAAGTCGGCAGGCTTGGTCTTGGGTGCAATCTAAGGTGATATGATGCCAATGGGGCCCTGGCGGGTCAATGACCGTTCCTCCGTCAGTTTTCGACCTACCGAAATGAAATTCAGCAGGCTTGGTCCCTGGTGCAACCTGAGGTGAAAAGTGATGCCCATGGGGCCTGTTACGTAGGCTCAGGGTCAACCATTGCAGAGTGGCAATCACACTCGCATTTTCTTCAGGAAATTCACCTCTCTATTTATTACTATTTTTTTATTTTAGATATTTCTGCAAATTTGAAGTTGGCTTCTTATTCACCAGCTTCTTATTCGCATGTTCCAGTCCACCTTAATTGACAGTAACATTATAATGTAGTTATTATGGCGCCTGTAGGTAGAGATTCATCCTCATGATAAGTAATGATAAGTAAATTAATGTGTAAAACACTTACATTAACCTACAGATGGCCAGAATCATTAACACAAGCTTATTTATATAATAAAATGTTGAAAAAAATCGTATGCAATTTAATGAGTTATGGATTGCAAGTGAAAAGGCAAAGCAAACCACTTACTGTATCGGTGAACTCAGAGCGCTATCATAGCTGCTAAGCTAACTGTGGCCTGTGTTCTGCATGATTCAATTCCTGTTTTGCTTATGGTTGCCTCTTATAAACTAACCTTTTTAGGACCCATGGGGACTTATTTCCATTAAGAATACAGTACTGTTGATGTAAAAATAAAGAAAACACGATACACAGAACAGACATCTTATCTGAGCAAGGCTATTGTGAACCTGGATCACTGAATTACTGTGTATTGAATCATGAATTATGAATCGAGCTTTGACTGAAACGAGTCGCATGGCTTGACTCAGAAGTTTATGCAAGTTTGCTGAGTACTGAGACAAATATTTTTAGTCCAAATGTGTCGAGAACCGAATTTGACGAGTTCTAAGGTGGTCGAGAATCAAGGTACCACTGTATTTCTCGTCATCATGATGCAATGTATTTATTGAAGCACACCACTCCCTTTTCTGGCAAAACACTTCCACGCTATGATGTACCACCCCCATGCTTCACAGTTGGGATGATGGGATGGATAAATATCATTGCTCTTCTATGCATAGTTCTAATTATTATGGCCAAACGGTGTGTTATTGTCAAACAGCCTTTCATGTCTTGGTGACTATAGAACACTCTTGATGGTGGATGTAGATACTGTGGTTTCTGTTGCAACTCCTTTACCAATTCCTTTGTTCTCGTCTTTGGTTGCTGTTAAACTTTTTGAAGGATCTGTGTCAGTTTGGCTGCAGGACTGTTAAGTACAGCTTGTGCAATTACTCCTGGTACCTTTGTTTTGGATTTTTGTTTTCTGTTTTAAATTACTTCTGATTGTTAGGGCTTACACTTGGGCCGCTAGTGGCCAGTGTTGGCCTTGTGCTCTGCCAGCTTACTGGGGATTCCCCTAAGCTGACACTAGAGGCCAGTGTCGGCTTAGTTATCATGTGGTCTCCCCACATACCAGTGCATTCACGTTGGCACGACTGATTGGCGACGTGATTGCGTTGTGAGTGCCTGTATCCTCGCATACCGCATGCACGCTTAGTGCACAAGGCGTCACCCGTCTCATCCCTTTGCTCATATTCACGCCGGTTGTAGGGAAAATGGTACGACCCATCTTGCATAGAAGGTGGGCCGAGTAGAGTCCAAAGCTCGAGGTAAGGTGTTCAGGGCCTAGTTGCTAGGATTAGGGAAAGCTTGTAACCTGATCGAGGCTCCTCTCCCTCTTTTCCGCCTACCGGTTGCTCAGCGTGAGCGATTCCCTGCCGGTAATGCTACCCGAGTCAGCCACATTTTCCCTTAATACAGGGAGAACTGTGAAACGCTCTTCATGGGCGTTCGGCTCGGACTCATGCTCCCATAGTATAGGGAGGACCGTGAGTATCCTTCGCGGACTCCTCAGTGTGAGCGATTTCCTTGCTGTAACGCTACCGCGCTGTTGTCGCACTGTGCACACGCAAGCACCTAGGCATTCTCCGGCGCAGCCAAGCTCTAGCGAACAGACCTCGGACCTGAACCACTATTTGCACTCCGCACTTTAATTTTGTAAATAATAGTTTAAATATATCTGTTTCTAGACCTTCTACTTCCTTTGGTTCCCGTCATAGTTTTCAGATGGCGTTAACCTTATTTTGAGTCCGCTCTAGGCGGTTCCTTTGTCTGCCTTTAGGGTTACCTGCTCTTCCCCCGGGGTCCTAGTGTCTGGCAACGTGGCAAGCCGTGATTAGATCGGGGGTTTGAATGTCTTTAACCAAGGTATGTGTTAACTTTTGGCCTCAGCTGTACATGCTGAACTAAAACGTATGTGTGTAGTGTGTCAAGGTCCACACTACACAGTGTAGGAAAAATACTGTACTATTTAGTATTTGTAGCGATTAATTTGCAGAAATGTTCCCACTTATACTATGATGACTTGCTGCTGTAAGGCTATCTGGCCTCTAAAATATCAAATGAAAACCAACTCTCAAGACAGAATACAGTTAGTAATTTAAATGAAAAATGATAGGAACTCAGCTTTTACAGAAAATGAAACCCTCACAGCAGCAAGCCAGTTAACCTGCCAGTCCACTACCAGCTTCTTAGTAAGAAAATAAAAATAAAATGGAATTTAAAAGAAAGTGCAATTGAAATGTTTATTTTGGATTCACAATAATAATTGCCTCAAGTGTGTTATTGTGTGTAAGTTTCACCTGAATGAAACAGCACCAAGGGTGAGGGAGATGCTGAAACCTAACACCCATTCA
This sequence comes from Ancistrus triradiatus, assembly GCA_025084515.1. NCBI lineage: Eukaryota > Metazoa > Chordata > Actinopteri > Siluriformes > Loricariidae > Ancistrus > Ancistrus triradiatus. The sequence continues at coordinate 4,288 of JAJAGP010005978.1, read as the reverse complement.
GTTTGGTGTTTTTTCTCCATTCCAGTCCAGACACAATGCGTCATCAGCACTAAAAATACACACATTGTGTGTCAGGGTCGCTTTCTTGTTTGCAAATCAACAAATGGACGGATGTACAGGAAAAGGAGGAAAAGAGATACAGAGACAGACGGAGAGAGGAAGGAAAGGTTTTTGAGAGAGCCTGTGTTCGAGAACGTTTATGCACAACAGGATTGTCTGCTTTAATCTAGTTTATTTTATCACTAACTACTATATATACACATCTCTTTTTGAAATTAAATTAAATTGTTGTTTCGTCTGTTACATTTGGACAAATATTTTGAAAAGATGCAACCAGACCTTATTAAATAAACAACAGATTAACACACGATGCCATAAAGATTTACATACTTCACAGTTAGACCTCACAGTTATACAGACATTGTACTTTACTGGCACTGCAACGCATGTTTTGTTTGAAGCGCATATTGATATCTTAGCTAAGAATAGAAAAGCCCCATAGTTCAGGCTAAGTGTAATAAGTGTAATTTTATTCTGTACCATTTTCATTACCGTCACTGTGATGGTTAGTATAGATTTTTCCTTTTATTACCATTTTTCACTGTTCAGGAAATGAGAGGAAAGTTCCATTTATTAGAATGAGAAAATGTTCACACTGCCTCTAGACTCTTACAACTCCACCACACAGTTTGCAAAAATGTGTCAGCTTTGGGATTATAATATGTTTTGAATGGTCTTGTTCGCACGACACACAGTTTATCGTTTATATGTACTGCCTTGAAAACAAACACCAACACATCTCCTACCCGAACGACCTAAGGTGATCTACAGTGTTAATGGACAAAGCTAATTATGAAGTGTTTAGTGCAAAAAGTGCATTTAATTCTAGAATTAAAGACTTCCAGAGTAAACATTGCTGTGAAAACTAACTGAAACTAAATGCTGTACTCAAAAACAGAAACTAGTTATTTAAAATTAAATGCTGTTTTCTGGAATTAGAAATGCTGTGGTTTAGAAATAGATAATGCAATCTATGTTAGGATCCGTACTCATTATCGTGGACTCGATTGCTAACCGCTGGGGTTATTCCTATATTAGCTCCGCGTTTCCCCAGTTGCATTGCAGGAGCATTGTCTCGGTTACGCCCGAGCGTTTGGTGTGGGTTTTCAATTACCTGTGTTACATTCCCGCCACATTGGATACTCGTGTCTCAGTACCATCCACTTTGGATTAACTGTGCTGCGGTCTCATCCGCATTGGATACTCGTGTTGCAGTTCCGTCCACCCTGGACACTCATTTGTGGCTGCATCCACTTCTGTTTTGTTTCCACGGCTGCGTACGCATTTGTGTACCTCTGTTTGCGGTTCCGCCCATTTTGTGTTTGGTTTAAGTTGGCGTTAGCTGCCCATAGCTTCTTCCAGGCCGTTGTTAGCTTTCCCAGCCGGCAATAGCTCGCCGTAGCTTCTTCCAGGCCGGTGCTAGCTCCTCTGAGTCACCATGGTTCCTTTAGCCCTGTTTGTTCTGTTAGCTATGTTTATATTGGTTTGTAGTATTCTCTTGTGTTTCCCATGCTGCATTATTTACCTAGATTCCGTGTTTCATGCCTAGTTCTGGTTTATCCTTATCCCATAGGTTCTGTGTGTATTTTCCCCAGTACTTAGTTAGCTGTGTTTTCGCTTCTGTTGCTGTTGACACTTTGTGGACTTACTATTTTATGATAAAATTTCTTTTTTTTGTTGGGACGGAACCTGCGTTCGTTGCTCCCCGTTTATCACACACCGCAGCATACAATCTAGAATTAATACTTCATTATAGAAGTCAAGTCAAAGTCAAGTCAGATTTATTTATATAGCGCTTTTTACAATGGAGCATTGTCTCAAAGCAACTTTACAAGTTTAGATTATCTCTTAATAACTACGTCCAATCCCAAATTGAGCAAGCCTAGGGCGACAGTGGCAAGGAAAAACTCCCTAGTTCTAGGAAGAAACCTTGGGAGGACCAAGACTCAAAAAGGGACCCAACCTCTTGGGCGGCGTAGATGATAAATCTAAGAGCGAACTAAAGTCATGGAGTCAAAGTTCGAATAGAATGTGAAGTATGCACAAAATAGTTGCCGTATTACAAAGTACCTGCAGTACTGTATTTAAGGAATGAATGTTAACTGCTGCCTTCTAGGATTAAACTTGTCAACCTTTCTTTTTTCTTTTTTTTTTTTTAAGATTTAAATGATTTTAAATGTTTTTTATGCAGTTTTTTAAACTGATCCAAGGTAAATTAGTCAAGCACTTCTGACCAGGCAGAATTACGAATTCAACACATTTTCTTAATGAAAGAAAATAATGCACTTGGACAGTCCATGTCATGTTATTATACAATTAAATTTTTTTTTCTCATATTTTGTCACATCTTCTAATTACATAATTGAGTAAAACAGTATAAAAAACAGTTTTAAAACAGTATTTTACCAGGATTCAGTTGTAAGACTGATCATGAACTGAAAGGGTCAGTTCAAATGACATGTTTTGCTGCTAAGGCAGTAAGATGAAATTATCTAATGAGGGGTTAATCAGCAGAACTTGTCGCTAAATACAGATGATCATGATAATATATACAATGTTTGTGCTTTATTTGTTATATTTGTCCTATTTGGATGAATGTTAGGCCCTTGGCCTGGATTCATATAGTGATGGGTGGAAATGAGTAGGTGGTTGGAATTTTAAAGTGTATTGTGTGTGTTATTTTGCTTTGTTTCCACATTTTACCCACACAACAACTTACTTTGTTTTACATGGCAACGTGGTGGTGCAGTGGTTAGCACAGTTTCCTATGTAATATACTATACTATGGTGTGTAAATATATAATTGTGCTGATACGATGTTAAATAAAACAACCAAACTTTACATGCTTTACACGCACTTTGTATGTAACAATATACACACATTAGTAGATTGGCTCCTTATTTATACATTCAGTTTTTATCTGTTTTATCCATTTGTTGATTTTTTTCACTGTAGATCAGGTACAGTAGCTCATCTGTTGCTTCCCAGTTTGTGTTAGTCATCCAATAATCCTTCAGCAGTGAGACTGAGGTGTTTAAAAACTCCAGCAGCTCTGTGGTGTCTGATCCACTCATAGCAGGGCAACACACACTAACACACCAACACCACATCAGAGTCATTGCAGTACTGAGAATGATCCACCACCCAAGTAGTGCCTGATCTTTGCTGGTCCTGTGGGGGTCCTGACCATTAGAGAGCAGAGTAGAAGGAACTAACAATGGATGTAGAGAAACAGATGGACTACACTCTCTTCTACACTCTGTAGTGCTTCTATATGGTAAGTAGAACTGATCAAATGGACAGTGAATGTACAAACAAGGAGATGTACCTAATAAAGAGATTAGGCGAGTGTATATCAATAGTACACCACATTAGTACACATTCAGCAGTGTTGGTACTGCATCAAATGCTGGTTTCCTCTCACATTCCAAAGATGTTTTTAATTGGTCTTTCTAAAATGTCCCTGTATGTGTGTGCGTGTGTGAACTACCATGGGTTGGCGTTTTTTGTTAGACAGTTGAACCCACATCTGTACTTCCTTTATCTGAATTCTGTCTCTAATAATATTATGAGTATATTGCATAAATAATAAGTCAAGTAGGAGGACCAGTCAGAAGGTAAGCTCCACTAATATATTATGCTGAGATTATTGAAAGAAGCCGAAGTTTTAAATATACAAGAACCAGACAGGGATTAAGCTATAGGAATTGATGGGCACTATCCAGTTATCCAAATCATTTCTCACAATGGTAGATGCTACCTTTTTGTAACAGTCTGTAATTGGTGTTTGTAAGTGTATGTGCCTGCACTACTGTAAGTAGTACTCCTTTTTTTTTAACTCCAAAGGGTGGTAGATGGTAGCATTCTCGTGTTTCCAGCTGTATCTCTGATGCATTTATGTATTGTTTGCACGCAATTTTCTTGTGAAAATACCCTTACATTAACATTACAGTAGCAAAAAATAAAAAAAGACTGTGACTATGTTAATGTCTGGTCAACTTCTGTTTCAGTCAATATACTGTTTCACAGAACGCAATGTGGATGTTACACAGCGCACACCAGTATATATTTAGTCATTTGACAGAATTTATGCACAGTACGTCTACCTAAGCACCAAAATGAGAATTCTTTCAACTGAAAGACTAAATAATCACTTTTATTGTTTAAACAGACTGTGATTAAAACTAGAGCCATCTTGTGTTACTCATGTTTTCCTACGTTTTATGG